>CM076071.1:18122500-18330000 GCA_038088235.1 Zacco platypus | reverse complement strand
AAACTCTTGGTCTTGTTTAGTCCTGTAGAGCAGTGGTTCCTGAACTGGGGTACGTGATGTGACAGAGGGAGTATGCGATCAAAATGCTGAGTTTTGCTGTACATTTAACTCTACCCCACCTTAAAATAACATTACAACTGAGCATACTGTTTATTTCTAAGAGTCAAAATGACAATTCTAGAGTAAAAACATGAAAATGGTAGTGCTGTAAAAAGTCAAATGCATGACATCCAATCGAATTACCTCTTCTTTTGCAGTCAAAACTGACTGCATCCACACAAGCAGCGTGTATATAATAGGTTGCATGCTGAGTGTGCTGCCTTAACAAGTCGTGCTACATTACTGCCATTCTCGACAATGTACCTTTTGTAAAAGTGTAGTTTTAGCACTTGATAAAGAAGAAATATAGACACAGACTGAACATATGATCGATTTAAGACTCAGACTGTCTTCAAACATTCCTTGTGTGAGCTCCTGTTTTTAATGTTGAAAAATTAAAGGACCAAGAAATCATTTTTTTCTGAATATATCCACACGATTGCAAATGTGACACTGAATTTATACAACAGTTCAACAAAAAAGGTAATATTAAGTGATGTAGGCTACATTTTTAAAACAGTATTGTTTGCAACAAAATTATAGCTCCAACAAAACCTACAGCAGAACTGTTTTGTGTCTCTAAGCAAGAAACTGCAGTGTTTCGATAGTAAATGAAGCCTGAACGAATAAGGAGTCAGCGTGTCAATGACCTATTCATAAACATAGATGCCATTAGAATATGTTTCAATGGGCCACTATACATAAGCCATCTGCCATATTGGAACAGTCAAAACACCGGTCCATGAACATTTGAGAGTTGACTGAACGTCTGAAACCATAGTTGGATGCCTATATGAATATCTGCAATAGACTTCAACAGATGTTTTTCTTAAACTAAAACAATATGAGATGAAGGCTAACTCAACATAAAAAAAGCTGTAATATTGAGCTAATACATATAAAAATACAAACCAATACTTTCTCACCTGTGAAAAATTATCCTATTTTTTCGGGAATTTAAACCTCGGCGGTTTCACAACCAGTAGCTGCACAATGTTGTGGCATCATGGAGTCTCACTGTGAGTGACGAGATGCTGACCGTTCCTAGATGGCGGTCAATTGTGGAATTTACGTATACACATCTATGTTCATAAATACAGCCATTTTCTTATTTACTGAATGAATGAACGACTCGATGATTCACTCATTAAGATAGTGACTTGCTGCCACCTACTTGTGTTATTTAAAAGTATCATTTATTTACTCAATTGAACATTTTTTTAAATTTAAAAAACCTCATAACATGGTTTATTCCATTATAATTGCATTCATGCCACCTCTGAGCAACATTAAACAGTGTAACTTGTACCACAGCAGTGCAAAGATGGCTTTTGTTGATGATGATTTCATTTGATTAAAATGAATGATTTAGCTTAATTTATTGCTTATATTAATAATTAAATTAAAGGAATTTTAAGAATTTGACATAAAACATGACATTTAATAGGGTTAGAAAAACATCAAGTTAAAAAAATGCACCTGAAAATCAGTTTAAGGGGGCAAATATTGTCCCCTTAATGGAAAAGTTGTGACTGCAGTCTAAGTGGAAGAGAGGGGATATGCAGAAGGATGTTAAATGCCTCAGGGGGTACGCCACTCTAAAAAGTTTGGGAACCATTTCTGTAGAGTAATGACTCCTGTCATGCTGTCTGTACCTGCAGAAAGCTCTGCAAATGTCTACAGAATTGGAATGGCTGCCATTCATAAAATTCTATTAATTCTCCACAATGGTCAATGGTTTGACAAATGCAATTTTCTGTCTACTGTAGATGTATTTTATATTGAAACAGGAAATGTGGTGGAATATCTTAAAGGGCTTATTCTTTTTTTTTAGCCAGTAGCGTTTAGTTTACGGCACTGTCTGGCAAATGCAATGCGCTTGACTTGATTTTCTATGTTTAGTGTGATATGTTCTGGAATTTAATTGAATTTTTAACAACAAATATTCATTGATTGAATATTTTGAATTATTGGAAAATGCTCTCCGCTATCAGTAAGAATATGTTTAAAACAGGTTTTTTATGTTAAACAACAAGTTCTTTCCACATAAAGGAATGTTCACACTACTACTTTTCAATTCATTCCCTCACATTAATACATATACAAATGCAGCACACTGAAAAAGTAAGCTCATGCGAAGAAGTTTGAGTTTGATGAAATTTTACCTGCGAATTTGTATTGCATAAAGATGTGTGTGACCAATGTACAAATGATACATCACAGTGTGACCTTAAATGAAAAGAATTCAAACTTTAAAAATGCAGATTGGTAGCTTTGCTGTAAAGTACAGTAGTATTTTGTACATTTTGTATTTTTATAATTTATTCTGTCAGATTTGTTTTTAAATGTCTTTGCAGTGTCCAGTGCTCAAAGTCTAGTGTGCTCTTTGCTTGATTCTGCAGATTTTCACTCAAAATTGGGGAATAATTCCTGAAAAAATTCCACAGATTCCGTCTGAGCCGGTGCATGAGCAAAGCCTGGATCACATCCTGCAGCTAATGTTGCTCCAGAGAGAGTCTTGTGCACTGATATGAATCGTATTATAAAGATAGTGCTGAGATGATTTGAAAATAAAGTTGTCCTCCCTGAAGGTTTGTTTTTTTGTTGACCCGTCTGAAGTTGGTCCAGCTGTTTATGCTGGGTGCTGCAGTTTTTGTTGTTTGCTTTTGCATGAGTTTGTTTTTACATCTCAGTATTTTGCCAATGACCAATAACAGCTGATTAAAAAAATGCAGTCCAATTTGGAGCAAGTATTACACAGTAATCTTTTGAATCCTACCACAAATATGTTGATGGCATGACTCACTTCTTCAGTATATTTACGGAGCCCATTCATGCTTATGTACTGATACAGATATACAATACGGCTGTTGGTTTATTTGTAGCAGGATTTTGTCTTTAATTTCATGTTGAAGATGCTATGAAATGGTTTGCAAATTCACTTTTCTTTCTACTGTCGGTGGGTTTTATATCAGAAACAGAAAACGTTGTGTAGGGCTTGTTCTTTTTTTAGCCAATAGCCTTTAGTTTACACCACTGCCTGGCATATGCAAATGTGCTTGATTTGATATTCTATTTTTAGTGTGATGTGAGTAATTACAGTTGTATTTTTTTTTTTTTTTATAATTTCTTTTGTTTTGATGTGCCCATTGATTAGACTGCCAAAAGTTACAACATTTGTACACAAAATTAATTTAAAATTGTAAAATGAGCACATCTTTTTTCAAGATAACTTCTTGTAGCTTACTACCGTTTGAAATGTTCATGATAGGTTAATGCCTACTGTTTCACTTGCTATTTTTAAAGAATAGTATTCAGTATACAGCGAATGCTGCACAGTATTCAGTAAATAGCAAGCTAGTGTTTCACTTTGAACAGCCCATTATTTGCTATTTGCTATTTCTAGTCTTAGGTTGGGGGCATTCTGATTTTAGAGAGCATTTCCTTGGAGAAAAAATTGCATTGAAAAGAAGATGGCAATGATTTGTTTAATTTTTTCCTAGAAGGGAAAGACTATACATTGTAAAAATGTGTATATGCTTAATGCATATGTATAACAGACTTGTACTAAAATCTACAAAGCTGCACTTTTGATTTCATGGGGTGTAATGTATCGAGCAGAGCCAGCAAACCTTGCTTATTGTGACTCATTCACATGCTTTCCATCAACAATCACTACATCATAATAGATGTAGTACATAAATCTTCACTCCTGT
Organism: Zacco platypus; assembly: GCA_038088235.1. Lineage (NCBI taxonomy): Eukaryota > Metazoa > Chordata > Actinopteri > Cypriniformes > Xenocyprididae > Zacco > Zacco platypus. Next base: position 18,326,185 of record CM076071.1, on the reverse strand, counting down.
GGTGCTGGAGCATTAGGGAACAAGCCTGTTAGCAACAAGCCTTCTATGTACTTGTTCCTAAGCTTGGGAGACTGATTTTCCCTCTTCTTCCATCTCGATCTTTATTTTTAGCCATCTTAGGCACCCTTCCCAGTCCACCCAGGGAGTCTCTCTGTTGTAGCTCAGGCTAAAACTCCAAATTCACCAGGTTTTAGCATCTACGGCATCTACGAGGAAGAGAAAAAGGGCTTTTCTGTCTTTCTGCAGGTTTCTCTTAGCTGCCTTTGAAGAAGCTCAGTTTTATTCATGTATGCCCCATAAATATTGATCAGAGTCCTGGTTCAACGCATCTTTTTGCTTTGAAGGCTTATTGATGGATTAGTTTCCTGCAGGAATAATTCATTGGGCAGCAAGAGGGAGTGTTAGAGACAGAGCTTGATTTCGAAGTCTTTATTCAAGGCCTGACTCAAGCCTGTGAGGATGCACAACACTGGAAAGAATGCCAAGGTCTTTCATTTTTAACCTTAATATTTTTTTGGTATAATAATTCAAGACTTTAAACTGAACAGATTTGTACCAGTAGCACAGTTTACATCGGTTATAATATCATTTTATGATATACTTATTATAGATTTAACTTAAAACAAAGATGGCCCAATGTCAATCACACATCCACACAGAGCGAGTGAAAGATCGGAATAAAATATTATATGTTGATAGAGTGTTGATGCATATCTAGCCTTTGCTTGCCAACATATTTATTCATGGAGATTAAATCTGAGAACGCCTTCCTACTTTCTCGTGTCCATTGAAGTGTAGTCTGTCCTCAGCCGTGTCTCTGATGCCTTCCAGCTGAATGGCTCTTAAATTAGAATTATTAAATTCGTACACATCCCGTTGCCACTCTTTTCAGTTCCCCAGTGGAGAGGACCTGAAAACATCGGCTGTCACAATTCAAATGTCAAAAAAAATTCCATCTTTATGCCACTGACCCCTTTGCGAACTTTTCAGCCTCTAGCTTAATCCATTAGTATAAAAAATATTGAAGCTTAAAAAACTGAATAACAATTGAAAAAGTTCATTTTAAGAACATTTTCCTTTCCATTGCTCATGCTAATGGGGTTGATATTAACCAAAAAAGTATGCATAATTGGTTACTCTGAAGCGAAGCGAAGTGATGGGTTTTTGTAAGAAAAATATCCATATTTAGAACTTTATTAACGATAGTAACTAGCTTCCGGCAGATGCCCATATACATTGATTTGCGCCGCAATGACATCATTTGACATAGTGACGAACGCTGAAGCGCAAAGAATAGAGAAAAGCAAAATACTGGTCACCAATAAAGAGGTTTTAAACTCTCATTTTTAAAGAGAAATGTCGATAAGAGAAGAGCTTGAGTTTTTTGCCAAAGCCTAATTTGTTTGATCCACGAGAGGCATCTAAGCTTACGATACTCCAACATCCTGCGTTATTGCATCAGGGGGTTACTTATTTGGCTCAAGTCGACTTGCGCAGTAGTCATATATACTGAGGATGGCTTGAGGGTGAGTAAATCATGGGATTATTTTCATTTTATGGTGAACTATTCCTTTAATATAACACTTTATACAATAGACTGCTTTAAATAGACCATATTAAATATAAAAATAAGTTAATTCAGTCATGGATTGGACAATGCACTTTTCTGTTTAATCCTGCAATCACTTTACTATTTTCCCTTTACTTAGATTACACAAAATAGTGATTAGTGACATAAATGCAAATGATAGGCCTATTGTTCTGATTAAATAAAATAAAGGTTTTGTACAGCTTTTATGCATAATCTGGTGTGTTATTATCTAAAATTAGATCGTTTTCCTGAAAAAACAAGAAATATCGCAATATATTGCCTTTCTTACAGTATCGCAATATATTACAATATATTGTATCGTAACCCCTGTATCGTGAACCGTATCTTCTACCAGATTCTTGGTGAGCCCTAGTGGCGCTTATGGGAAAGCAGAAATACTGCAGTATACAAGGGCCAAATCTTTTTGGTTTAGCAGTTTTCTTTGCAGTATGATTAAAAAACATGAAAGTGTATTCCTCATGCCAGTGTAAGTCGCTTTGGATAAAAGCTTCTGCTAAATGATTAAATGTAAATGTATAAAATAGTATAAAAAAACTGTCCCATTGATGGTATGCATTGATGTTTGTGTAGGTCTGAACAGATGCATGAACAACTGTTCACTCAAATTAAAATGTTTATCGCACTCATTTTTTGCACAGAATATTTGTCATTTGTAAATGGGCCTTAAGACTGGGCAGTGCTCATTACATTGCATCTTTCATCATGAGTTTTGAGTTTTAAAAAAATGGTTTGTCAAGTTAACAATCTTTACTATTAAAAACATTTTGCACATCCATACATACCTTGCAAACTACAGATGATAGTTTAGTTTAGATGATAGTTTAGTTGCAGCTAAAAAATTGCATGTAAGTTAATTCGATCACCCACACTAACACAGAGTAAAAACATTCCTAACCCTGTCTCATGTCTGATGAGTGAGTGAGCCAGACTAGGCCTGTAAGTTGATAGCCATAGTGTGATCAGTCTAGATGACTTTGCTGATCCATGCAGACATCATTCAGCCAGCTGTGGTGGTGCAGCATTAATCAGCTGACCTGAGATCAGTTGTGAATGTTGGTGCTATGCACGGCAAAGTTTGGGGTCAGGGATCCTGATTACAGTTCAGGAATGAGATGAGACTTGTACCTGGCAACAGATGCCACAAAACAGCATCGTGACATCATCAGTCATCGTGATCGGCTCCTTCTACCAGCTTCAGACTCATGTATGGTCATTTGTGCTGCTGCCACCTAACATGCCCATAAGTGGCGAGGCAGACTGCTCCTCGCTTGTAGCCTGCCCACGTCTCTCTCTCGCCGCCTCCCTCCCCCTCTTCTCTTCCTGACTCGAGGAGAGCGAGCTGATAGAAGCCTGCATTCCTACAGCATAGCAGGAAAGCTTCCTGACACAGGCGGGGAATGCGTGACGTCCCTCTCCGACCGTACGGTCAAACTGCTCTCGGGACAGCACTCGTGCTGTGGCTTGTGTTCAGCCAAACTCGGTTGGCCTGAAGGGGAAAGGTCTCCCAGTATTGTGCATGGGTTAGTTCACCCAAAAATTAAATTTTAAATTTAATTAAATTAAATCCTCACCCGTAAGACCTTTGTTCATCTTCGGAACACAAATTAAGACATTTTTGATTAAATTCGAGAGGTATGACTTGTCCATAGACAGCAATACAATCAAGACTTTCAAGGTCCAGAAAGGCACTGTAGACATCGGTAATACAGTCCACGTGACTGCAGTTTTAATTTTATAAAGCGACGAGAATACTTTTTATGCACAAAAACAAAATAAAAATCACGACTTCATTATAGACCAACAGGCGAGGTTGGCACTGATCTCTAGTAAACCTTGAGTTGTTCTAACAAGAAGCAACACGTAATAAAAAGTATCTCTTCCATGCTAATCAGAGTTTTGGTAATTACTAAATACTGTAGTTGCTTTCTGCACTGTTACTCCAGAGCCCTCCACTGGAATCTCATTGGACTGAAGTACCGCTCATTATGTAGGTCCTATATTAAGGCTGCGTCAAAAATTGCATATTCTCTGAGTAAGTACTTCTTTTGAATAAACAATTACTTCATGAGCACTAAAAAAGTAGTGTAGTAGTGGGATAGTAAAGTTTTCATTGGATTCTGGGTCTTACTGTTCTTTGAATACTGTGAGTTTGGGCATTCTACTCTTTTTCACGTACTGCTTTTTGCCTACTATATAGTAGGGACGTATGCAATTTCAGGTTGTAGTCTAAACATACAGAACAGAAAGTTCAAAAGAACGTTTATTTGAAATGGAATTTATTTGTTTATATTTCTTACCCTAATTTTTATGATTTCTATAAAAATTCTTGATTTCTGAAGGATCATGTGACACTGAAGATTGGAGTAATTGCTGATGAATATTTAGCTTTTCCATTACAGGAATAAATTACATTTTAAAATGTATTCATATAGAAAATGTAAAAAAAATATAAAGAAGATATGTTTCTTTTAAATTGTAATAATATTTCACAAATATACTTTTACTATACTGTATTTTTAATCAGGTAATTGCAGCATTGATAAGTATGATAAATTTCTTTCAGAAACTTTAAAAAATCTGAATTATTCCATGACAAGCAGTATAAATGGGGTCAAATTTGAATTTCTAATTTACCCATAAAAATAAATCGCACAGCATCGCTACATGTTTTCAGTATTTGTAGCTATAGCCCCCCGTACAGACCATCTTTGTGTCTCATACCACAAATTAAGCCTTTGTCTTTTCGTAGCGTTGTCTGTCTTCTGCCAGTGCTGCCAAGCTCTGGCTAGCTCTTGCGGAACATATTGCATGGACATGCCCCAAGTTAGCGCCTGTGGGACATGATTTCTGATATAAAGTCCAGATGGAGACGCTTTAGGCCTGTGTAGCGTTTTTTTAATCCCCTCCTGGGGCAAAGCCTATGACCCAGGCCATACCCCTCTGGTGCGCCTTCTCAGAGGACAGACTTATATGTTGTGCCAAAGTGGTGGTGTTAGTTAGTATGAACCGCACAAGGCTGCTAGGCAGACTTGCGCTGATCTTACGGGTGCAGCACATTAGACGCTTTCTTCCTCTGCCTTATTTAAGAGGGGTGACCTCTAAACCACGTGCTACATGACTTCTTACCGAGGCGTTTGGGTGAAAATTGTTGCAAAATCTTTAAATAGCAATGCGTAAACTAACACACTTTTATGCTCCCTGTGTCTCTCTTTTACAGACACACACATACCTCACCTTTCCTGTGCGAAAATTGTGCTATAAATGTTTGCTGGTGCTGTGGCAGACTCTGTCTGCAGTTGGCATGGTTTCAGTTGAGATCTGTGTGTGTGTGTGTCTGTACGAACGGAACAGAACAGCACTGTACAAGTCCTCATTCTTTAGATTGTACTGCACGTACAGCTGTGGCTTGTGTCTCTCGTCATCTGTTAACACAGGGCTTCTTTAGAAAGAGGCTGCATGCTCCGGAACATTGCGAATACAATCGGATGCATTCAGGAACTGAGAGACAGAACAAGCTAATCTTAAAAACACTTCAGCTAAAAGAATGTCAGAGTTTTAAATGTCAAAACTCACCATGTTTAAGCAGACGGGGCTTTTATGACTAAATAAATAAATAAAACAATCTGTTTTGTTTTATGCTTTTAAGAGAAATTGTATGAAGTTTGCTTAACCTGACGGGATGTAGGACAGTACATGCTGTCCTTCTTTTTCTACCCTTATATATGAAGTGATGAGAGAGGTCCATTGAGGGATGGATGGATGTTATGATCAGTCCTCACTAGAGCGCTCATTCACAACCTGTGGGCTGCCTAAATAGGGTGTGTCTCAATCTGTTTCACAGTTTATTAGTGAGTACACTGCACAGGGACTCTGCTCATTTCTAATGCTGTCCTATAGAGTATAATAATATAATTAATTTTTAGCAATTACCAATACACCTTTAAAGACAGGTTAATCGATGATGAATACTTTTGTAGGAGCCATCAGCCTGCAGTAATTTAAAAAAAAATTGCAACTTTAAGAATTAAAGTAAGTTTAATTAATACAATGAAGATTAGTTAGTCTTAACATTAGGTAGCGTAGTATAGTATATAAATAGTTTTTGCTGTGGTTTTGAAATGGGTATTGACAATTATTTTTAGGAAGTTATATATACTTGATAATATATGTAATTGTTGTGGAAAAAAAACTACTCATATCATATATCTTTTACTCAATGTGTGTGTATGTATGTATATATATATATATATATATATATATATATATATATATATATATATATATATATACACACACATATACATATACATACATATATATATTATGTGTGTGTGTGTATATACATACATACACTACCGTTTAAAAGTTTGGGATCGGTAAGATTTTTAATGTTTTTAAAAGAAGTTTCGTCTGCTCACCAAGGCTGCATTTATTTAATTAAAAATACAGTAAAAACAGTAATATTGTTAAACATTATTACATTTTAAAATAGAATTCAAATTCTATTTGAAAATATTTTAAATTGTAATTTATTCTTGTGTTGGCAAAGCATCATTACTCCAGTCTTCAGTGTCACATGATCCTTCAGAAATCATTCTAATATGCTGATTTGGTGCTCAAGAAACATTTAATGTGTACAATTGTACAATATATATATATATATATATATATTTCAGGATTCTTTGATGAATAGAAAGTTCAAAAGCGTTTATGTGAAATATAATCTTTTGTAACATTATAAATGTCTTTTGATCGATTTTAATGCATCCTTGCTGAATAAAAGTATTAATTTCTTTAATTTCTTTGCAATGTTATGGTTTGCCTAAAATCATAAATATACTCTCAACTGTTATTCTAATATTTTTGTGCACTATAAAGTTTTATGCTTAATAGTGTCAAGCTGTCATAGAATCTTTCTAAAACAAGAATGTTGATGTTTATAGCTAGCTTCCTGAATAAGTTGAATGACCGAGTACTGACCTTGAGTACTGAGGTTTGTAACCATCACAGTCACACACATTAAGTATGTACAACAGGAATTTTAGTAACTAATTGCTCTTATAATGCTCGAACCAAGCAATTGAGTACGTGTTTGTGAACTTTTGTAATGTCAAATGTGACTTAGTCATGTCAGGCCCACCCATCTTTGTGTCTAAACTTGGGCCTTTTAGGACACACGTTTAGAATTTAGTTTTGTTTCTCCAGTGTACTCATACATCAGACGCGCAGACAGAACAGACATGCTTTAATTCACCACATGGCCTTTGAAGTCAAATGTTTAGTCTGCCAACAGATTGTGTGTGTGTCGAGGTATGTGGAGACGAGATAGCAATCTCCCCCCACATGCACAGTCAATGTAATGCCTTGTCTGTCCTGCTGAAGAGCGCGTGCCCTGCGTGCGACCTCTGTACTGAGACACACACACACACACACACACACTTCTGAAGAGCAGTCAATGACCCTGTCGTCTAGACACAGTTAGTGCTACCGTAAGAACCATTGATTGGGTGGAAGCTGACACTTCCAGCGTTGCTGAGAGTGTTACTGACAGAGAGTATGGACCCTCCCCCCCAACCCCAGCATTAATGTCAGGGCCTTTTTGCTGTCCACACCGCCATGAACACACACACATATATAGGGACCTGCCAGGGTGTTCTTCCCCAGTCCCCTATGGAGTGCTCTGGTATAAGCCCAAAGTATACTCTGCATTTATACGTGCATGCTAACATGTACAGTTAAACGTGTAGCCTTTTAAAGTGAATTCTATTTGATAGCATGCGCAAATACAGGCAGTCAACTCATGCGCTCTAATAACTTTCATCTTTGTCCAGTGTCTTGGCGTCTGTTGTTGTTGCAGTCTCCAGTATTGTGTTGTTGTTGTTTTTGTTGTTCTTCCGTCTGGCCTGCGCATACAAAGTAAGGTTTAAAAGATCAGGCGGCACATATATAATATGCAAGCACTATTCTGGTGACAATTTGCATTACGCGCACTGTACATGGCCAAAGTATAGGCTTTACTGTACCTTTACATGTAGATTAAGTATGATAATTTTAATATCCGACATATTAGACCGTTTTTGAAATGCTGCATACTGTATACTTTTTCACATACATACATACATTCATACTCATACATACAGTCATACATACATTCATGCATACATACTCATACATACATACATACTTTTATTTTTAAATACTAGGAAGTACACCATATATAGAGAGCAATATGAAGTAAGCACTACACTAGTATTCCATTCCCAACATTCTTTGACTTTATCAGGATTTATTGTGTCCCTTTGTGTCTCTCCAAGCGCTTGGCATCCTCACACCTCTGTTTCTCTTTTTAATATCGCCTCCCTTTATTCATTATAGTCTGGCACCCTCTGTACCAAACGAGACGTTAATGTGCCGGTGCCCTTTCCATGCACTCTCTCTGGCTCTCTCTTGTCTTCTCGCTGCCCCAAAAGACGGACTCTCAGCTGACACCTGAGGGGCCATAGGAAGGTCACAGACACCTCATGTCTTCATTCACTAGACAAACGCACATTTTGTCATTTTCTGTCTAGACTATTATTTTAGAATATATCTATCCTACTATTGTTTTTATTTATTTCTGAGATGGATTTAAGGGGTAGTTCATCCAAACATGAATATTCTGTCATCATTTACTCACCTTCTTGTCATTTGAAACCGGAATTACTTTTTCATTTTTTTCATGGTACACAAAATTGTTATATTACATACAATGAAGATATATTTTGGATGTCAAGCTCCAAAAAGGGGGAGAAAACAACAACAACAGCCATAAAACAACCATAAAACATCTTGTCATGTCTTCCATATAAAATAAATAAATAGGGTTGTAACCAGAATTTTTGTATTTGGAGGAACTATTCCTTTAAGACAGAAACTGAAAAAATAACCCCATCAGCAGGAATAGAAGGTCAATTAGAAAGGACGAAATGAAGCCCAGGTCTGCACTTCTCTAGCCAATAACGTCAACCAATGATCTGTGAAAGTTTCTGCAGCAGTTATATATGATCGTGTTGTCTGGCTGTACCAGACGTTTTTTTTTTTTTTCTTCAAAAAATCTGTCCTTTAGAAACAAGTACATTCTGATACAATCAGTAAACGAGGCATCAAGCTGAAATGGCTGCATTAGCATTTATCTGAAATGTGATTCAGCTCCTGATATACTGATCTGACTCTCTTGTCTTGAGCTTAAAGTCCTCTGGAGTCATAATAAATGATCTTTCAATGCTCTGGAACATTGTCTATTTTCTTTATTGCAATATGGGAGAGATTTTGATTGAACCTCCACAGTCCTCCCAGCCTTCTATAACAAAATTAAAAAGTAGCAAAAAGTACCATCATGGTCACAATGTAATACCATGTTTTTTGAATATATACCATGGTAACGCCATGCCAACACATTACCATGTGTTTTTTTTAAAGTCTCTTACAGGACAATTAGTGTTTTTAATTGCAAATACCTAGTTCCCAACATCAGTGTTTTGACAATGCTGGTTGAAGAAAATGTACAGCAATTTTTATATAATATAATATAATATAATATAATATAATATATATATATATATATATATATATATGTGTGTGTGTGTGTGTGTGTGTGTGTGTGTGTGTGTATGCGTATGTATGTATGTGCGTATAATTTAAATCTGACATTAAATGTTTAAGAAAGTGCTATTTTTTTATTAAGTGTTATTATATTATATTATATTAATAAATACTGTAGTCTTTTGGGATAATTTTGCTATTTTTACTTTCATTTTTGTGTTGTACTGTGCTTGTTGTTGAGCCACTTGCAACATCATATACAAAAAGAACCAGTCTCTCGTCTGTCACAAATCATGAAGCCTTATTCAGTACATTGTTGTGTTTCAATACAAGGAATATTTCAGGAAGGGTAAAAAGGGAAAAATATGTTCAAGAGAAAAAAAAAACAAGATAAATTTAATGATGTTATTGTTTTTAAGTCTTTACATATGTTTTATTTGATGGAGTGTTTGCATGCATTGAATCGTTCTTGTTGCTTACATTACTGAGGGTCAGAATATTTTTCTTCGGTTCAACTTAAATCACAAATTTTTTTCCGTTCCCAATAAAGTTACCAGCCAACATGGCCAACTTATTTATTCACTTAAGCCAATTTTTACTTGCATTTGGCACTTTGGGAAGTGTTTATTTTGGATCCTGCTAATATAGATAATTTGATATTATACGCATGAAATGAAATCAACACTTATTTTATGCAATATTTACTCAAAATGAATGAAAAACATTAAAAAAAAAACAGAAAATGTTTAATAGTCGTTGACAAGGCTGTCGTTAGACTTTGGAAAAGATTCAAAGAGCACTCGCACTCCTGTTAATCAGCCAAACAGAAATATTTTCTCATGCTGATAATGTCCAATTATTCAGTAATCATTTGATATACATCAAAATACTACGCTGTTTCTTTTCTATACCATAACTATACTATGGCACCACTACAGTACTTTTTTTTTCTCTAAAAGATAAAAGTCCCTATCATAACTCGACCTACACTGCAACACTTCTCTGTCCTCTGCTTTTTCATTCGTATTTTTTTTTGTTATTTTTTTCTCATCAAGAACAGGGCAGAGATTAAAAATGTTCTGCTGGCTTTTCTTTTCCCCGTGAGCTCTCCGTCTCGCCAGCCGATTGAAAACGATGCAGACGGATAATGATGCGGGCGAGAGACAGAAGTTTTTGCGCAGGGAGGGGGAGACGCATCCACCCACATTTTTTATTTCCATATTTTATTCTGTCGTAAATGAAATAAAAGAGAAAATGATGCTGTTTATCTCCGACATGCTCTGCTACCATCAAGTGTTATGATTCCCCTCTGTGCCAGCCAACTCCCCACACCCCCATCGGCCCACGCCCTGCATGAGAGTGTGTGAGACGGTGTCTAGCTCTGGCTGCAACTTGTCTGAGGGGAAAATGTGATTGTGGTGGGGGTGGTGGTGTTTTTGGGACTTTGTGTATTTTAAAGAGAGACAGAAAGATGGTGAAAGGGGTGGGGGGTGTTGCCTCGTTCTCGATGTCTTGATAAATCAATCTTGAGGCTGGCAGACGAAGCAGGCACCACAGAGACACTCTCAGACTGGCACCATTCAGCCTTGAACCCCTGTGCACGCACACACACCCAGACGATAATGAGACCCCGGCACAATACAACAACATATTCCAAATGTGAGACGCAAATACAGACGGTTCACAACAGTTCTAGACCTGTCAATATTTTCCATGTTTTATGTTTCACAATACATTCCCATGGAACATCCTCTAATGTTTATTGGCCATAAAATGTCAAACTGCTACAATGAGTGTTTTTTTTTTTTTTTGGACCATTTAAATTTTATTGTGGTGACACCACATAATAGATTGTGCAATGTAATTTAGAAGAAAATCAGGCCAAAAATCTTGGTGTGCTCTGTGGCTCCGCCTTATTTGACGTGGGAATCTTCTCCAGTTCATTCCTTTTGTTCTGTTGAGGTCTGACGCGAGTAAAACACGAACACATTGGAGAGCTGCTTTATTGCAGCTTATATTCATGCTTAATAGCTGTTTGTTTTAAAGCAAACTTTTGTATTAATGCTAAATAAATGTGACTTGACTAGAGTGCCAAATAGCAGAGTTTGTGCACAGATATCCACATCTCTATGATCAGATGCTTTCTTAACTGCTGTTTTCTCACCTCTGTCATTTTTGTTGTGTGATTACTTTGTTATTGAGAGGGAAGCGTGCAGCACATGTTCATCCAAACCCCTCTCTCGGCAGCAAGATGTTTGCTAACAGTTTAGGTATTTCAAACTTTGTTTTACCCTTGTTTTACCGTGAGTTGCCGTGAGTATAACGGGACCTTGAGCAGCCGAGAAAATTGTTTGTTGCAGTTGTGGCTAGTTAGAATAGAAATTCCGATTCACATTTACTGGTTGTTGCTTTGTCACATCATGCCTGGTTAGGGTGGTTCTTGGACAGAATACGCTGCAAAGTTGAGGGCGGGACCAAATGGATATCTCGAGGGAGTGGGCGGTTTTAACTTTGCTGCAGGTGGGAGTTCTTGTGTAACAAGAAAGGAGTCATCAAATCTAGTTCCCCGAATTCGATCAGTAACATTGTCTTCCTCCATAGCAGGCTAGGCCAAGAGATCCATTCATTCATTTGTTAATGTTTTTTAAGTATTATCTCTTTTATATGTATTTTATTTATATATATATTTATATATATATATATTCTTTTATAAATATTGTGTCTTGCTATAGGTACCAGAGTTTAACTGTTATGGTTAAGTGTGTGTTACATATATGTAAATGTTTTTAGGCTCCACTAGTTGTGTTGTTTTGTTTGAATAAAAAGAATATAAGCATATATATAAACATATTCTTTGAATATGTTTGTAATTTTTGATTATAGCATTAATTTATCTTATGGTCAGTTTAATTAAAAGCAATGTTTTATCTCTGTTATTCTTAAGGATTAGCATAGCCCTATTTTTTTGTTTTATATAATTTTTTTCTCTTTCTACAAGCTGTAACAGATTGTTTGCGGGTGTGAGTAAAAGTGGTTACAAACATTGCGGCTGCGTGCAGTAGTGGAACACACACTTTGCAGGATCGGGCGGTAATGGTCAGAAATTCTGCAGGCAGGAACGAGATTAAGAAAACAGTCCCGCACATGGTTCTACTGCAAAGTGGGCCTGACTTTACGGCGAAACTCAAAAGTCTGGAAGAGATGTTTGCCTGAGGCCAGGTCTGCTACAGCCAGTGCCACCCTCCTGAGCTCTCAGTCTTCTAAAAGTGTGCATGTCTGCCAAGGGAGGTTTAATTGAGATGTGACTCATCTAATGGAGAAGGCAAAAGGCTTGTCACACTTGGGTGCATGGCAGGACTGTAATAAATCAGTGGTTGCTGAGGACAACAGGTGTGTATAAGTCTGTCCAGTCCAAAAAAAAAAAAAACCCACAATTTAAAATGAGAGTTTGAGAGTAGGTGGATGTTCTATAAATGGGGTACTGCAGGTTATCTGCTGGTTTGTGGATGTGTATCAGTGTGTGTTTGAGCACTGTTTAGGTGTCAGTATATGCCTGAGAGGATGAAATCCGAACTTGGCACATCCGGGCTGATTCACAGCTCCTTATAATAAAGAACAACAGAGACTGAGAAGGAAATCCTTCATTGGAGAGCAGATAGGGAGACGATGATGGGTTTTGGGACCTTACGTAAGATAAAAGATTCATCAAATATTCTTGTTGGGTTATTACGTGGGCACTCCTACGCCAGAAGCAGGAACTATGCCAAATGATGCCTGAACAGGATGAGTGCTTATAGCAGTCTATGTTCTTTTTCATTCTAATAACAGTTACCTAAAACCTCTTGAATTGGGATGGTTTGGTAGTCCCTACTTAATGATTGAACCCTCCAAAGGTGGTGTAAGCAAAATTGTAAACATTTATTACTTTATATTGCACAAGCAATGTTTTAAAAGTGTGTTTCTGTAACCACAAAATTCACCTGGTGCCAAATGAGGGGTCCCCCTCTAAAAAAAAATTACGTCTTGATACCCCTGGGGATATGAGATGCACCCTGTTGTAGTTACATATTGTTGTTCCAAAACTAATGTATTTATGACAAGCAAAAACTAAAAGTGTTTTATATAAAGTGTCTTCAAGATTGCCCAAAAGGCAATTGGTTGTGTGAAACCTCAATAGATTGTATGTATCTTTTAAAAAGATTTTTAAAAAGACTCTCTTGGAAGTCATTGTATAATTCACACGCTAGCTGTTGAGTTTGTACGGTTACATAAGACAGCATGTTACATAAAATGTTGGGAGCGTAAGTAAGGAGGTTATCCAAAAGTGTGGTCAGAGGTAAATCTAAGATTAAGATTAGGGTAAGGAATTAGGGTAAGGGATTCTCAGTCGGCTTGAGACATGCTTCCCCCATAGTGAAACTGAAACTGAAAGATCATTCGTAGGAAACTAATTCTCTGTAAATTCTTGAAAATTCCATCTTACCTACTGACTGTGAATGGCCCTAGCAAAAGAACACTGGCCTTGCAGTAGAATATAGAGGGAACTCCTCTGTTTTTTCTTGAGTCTGAAGAGATTGAAACCAGAGTTTAATTTGGTAAACACCATTAGACTGACTCCCTGCTCAGTTTATCCTCTTCATCAGCTCCCTGCTGTAGTGTGTGCAGTAGGCTGTTAGTGAACTGCTCATAAGGTGTCTATGTAATAATAAAAAATTGCAGTAAGAGTGTTGGTGAGGGTCCAGGAGAACTTGTGTAATTTGTTGTTATAGAGTGTGGTGTGCAGGTGCAAGCGGCCGTTGTTGTAAATTTGGCCCATCTTTGGCTTGGTCTTCCATGACATGTCATACTCGCATATTTCATGTTTATAGGTTTTGGTTGGTATTGGTTCACTTTATTTAACCTGTTTCCTCAGCATTGGGGTACCACAGGGTTCAGTACTTGGCCCATACTTTTCTCCATTTGCACTCAAAACTGTAATGCATTCATTACTTTTCTTATAGCATGTTGCTTATCTCGGCACGTCTCATTTCCTCCTCTCTGTCTATCCACCTATGATCTTAGAGTGGATCTTGGCAGGCTTTTTTAACATATAAAACTGGATGCAGACTGATTTAATTTAAGAATATCAAGCCTGATCAGCCCTTCTTTTCAGCCATAAACGTCCCTTAATACATCTTAGTTGAAGGTCATACAGTCATCCTTACCAGTTTCCTAAAACAGTAGGAGTCACCCTAGACTTTGCTGGCTATTTGCAACGCTATATGGTCTACAAATCTGCCTTTTCTTGGCAAATGCTTTATTAAGCTGCTCATCCAGGCAGTTGTTATTTCATGGCTAGGCTAATACAACTCACTTCTTGCTGACCTACTTGCGTCTTTTAAAAGCCCCCCAGAATACCGGAACTTGACCTGTATTAACCTCCATAAATTTTCTTATGTCAGTCCTCTGCTCAGGTCTGTATTTCGGCTCTCATTAAGTACAAGAATTACAGTAAAGTATCTGACCTTCAATGTTAATGTCTAATTTACTAATTTGTCATTTAGATGATTCTTTTATCCAAGGTTATTTAAAATACACCTGTAGCAACCTGGGAAGGGACTTCACAATGGTGGTAGTTCATGTATCAACTCTTCAGGAGTATTAACCTACAGTGTTTTTTTTTTTTTTTTTTACCAACCTAGCTCTTTAAATACTAGACTACAACATCCCAGTGGTGCCAATAGCCTGGTCCCCTACAACCTTAAAACACTTCATCATCCATCTCTCCCCACAAAGGTCTAGAATTCTTTCAAGTCATTCCTCAAAGTACAAGTTATATTTGTCACATGCTCAGTTGAAATAGCACTGAAATGTTTTCACACATTTGCGTGTTGGGTCTCTACAACGTGGCTGTAAGTGGATGATGATGGTGTGTGGGTGGAGGTTTCACCTTCACTGTACAGTATATGTGTTTGTGTGTGTGTGCTTGTGTTTGCCCCTCAGCCAAACTGCCTTTATCTGGCATGGTGGGAAGTTGTTAGATCGTTAATCAATGTCAGAAGAGCAACATGCCCTATGGCGTTTCTTGTCTCAAAGGAGAGCACTGCCATGTGGCTGTGTCATAATGGAAATGTATGTGCAGCCACTGATGAGGAAATGTTAGGATTAGTCAGTGTATTATGTCAAAGCCGAGCCTAAAGATTCTTGTCTCAGAATCTTTTGTTTATCATTCAGTCATGACCAAGAAGCTGGATATCTCCTGGATAGTCTTAGCTTCAGATGTGCTTTCTTGGCTTAGTTTCGAGGAACAAGACGTGACCTGTAGAACAGATCTATGGTCAAATGTACCGATATGAATGACTTGTGTGCTGCAAAGTGACACACCTGGGGTTTCTGTGCAAGGATTCCTGGCTGGTGTCAGCTTCTCAAAAAAGTTTAAGAAGTTTTAGAAAGTACCAGGGACACTTGAAACAGTAAGTGAGTGCAGAAATGATGCAGATCAGTCCTTCCCATTACCCTATATCTGCTGCTGTTGTTGCGCTGAGGCCCTATCTTCCATTTTCAGTTCGTCACAGCGCACCACGGCGCACTGGCCGATTTCCAGAGAGAGATATTCGTCGCATAGAATGCTGACACAAGGAGGAACTGTCCTCAAGAAGGAGGAGAGGAGCGAGAGAGCGTCTTGGCTTGTGCATACTGGCTGATATCGGAGCTGTCAGTCAAACAATGAACAAACTCTGTCCTGGGGATAAAAAGAAAACTTCACTCACACGCCTTCCTAACTTCCTCCATATCCTTATCGCTATAAATCAACTCGACTGTTTTTCAAATTAGACATTCTCATCCTTGAGTTATACACACTGTCTGTGCCAATCTGCATTCACATATTAGTAGTCTGTCTCCTGATCAGGGGTGCATTTCCCGAAAGCATCGTTAGCCAACTGTGGTCGCAAGTTCCGTCATTTATCTGCATAGTTCAACGAGTCTGTGTTTCCCGAAACCATAGTTCCAACGAACGTTCGTAAACGACATCGCAAAGTTCTTTGGTTGGAACAACAGCTCTCGAGCTGTGGTTAGAAGCATAGTTTCTTGTTTGTATGACGTGGTTATGGGATGTTGAAAAAAAATACATTGAGTGTGGTAACTAGTGACATGAGGAAATAAGATTTTTTTTTTTCAATTGCCTTTTTCTTTGTGGGGTAGCCAAAGGATTAATAAATCCCTATCTTGAGCAAAATAAGAAAGGTGACATTCAGCACAATATATTTCATTTCGAATAAATACAAATTTCCGCATGTGCGTATGTGCTCTAGTACGTGAAAAATAACCTTTGATTGAATCTGGAAACAAAGCAAAATAACTGAGTAAAAAAGACAATTAGTCCTCAGATTTATAGCAAAAAAATCTTGGATTAATTCGATCTCAAATAGATGAATTAAAATAAGTTATTATCCACCACCCGCGTGATATCATTAACCAATGTGGTTGAATGACAAATTTGCGACAATACAGTCTAGCTAGTTGTTCTCTTCAATGATGCATCGTACAATGGTAGATAAGCAATGAGTTACATCATTGTATGAGAAATGCACAAATTAAATATTTTCCAAAATTGAGTTGCTGGTTGTCTAAACCCTGAGCTTTGTATAATTTTGCAGAATCGGGGTCATGGTCAGACCAGACGGCGACCAGACATATTTCTTAATGAGTGTTCACATAGTTCTTCTGTTTGAAAACATTTGGACTGAGTGCCGCAGAATTCAACAGAATGCTGAAGTCTCAAGATACAATTGTTAAAAGTTGTTAAAAGACTATATGAATATAGTTTTAAAATTTTATAGCACTGATTTGGTCAGTCAGGACACGGGGACTTGTTTATGGGCTGGTTTAAGCCCCTTTACATTTCTTTTATTGTTACAACCCTGCACATTCAGATGAATGTATTTGTTCATTCCATTGCTTCTTATGCTGTTTATTTTCATCAGTGTTCAGGTTAAAAAGAATCCAACTTTTAAAATCTTCCACTAAAATTTCTTCCATTGTTCTGCGCTCCATCCAGATGTTTTTGAATGTAAGAATGTGCCTTATATAAGCACCCATAAAGAACCATGTCTAGTCAAGGTGGAGTAAACTTAAACCCCGCCTAATTATACAGAGCTTTCTTAAGAATAAGTCAACTAGTTGTCAAGGCATCCGATTTTGAAAATATGTACATTCCTAGACTTTAGGGTCAATATGACACCCATGCAGACCTCTACCATAGATGGCTATAGAGTCTCTGGTTCCTAATGGCTTGAATGTCAAATGGTGCTTTGATAGATAAGAGCCGTCAAAACCATACAGCTGTGTCCAGAGCTGCCCTACACATATCCGTATTCTTTTCCATATTTTTTTCATTTGTACTTTTTGCTAACAATGTTTCATTTGCCTTTTCTTGTTGAGCAGGCTTCTCTTCTCCCTGTAGTGTTTGAAGTGGAGATGATTTTACTTTCAGAGGTGTGCACGCCACCCCCAGTTATATTTATCTCCAGACTTCAAAGTGCCACCCTGCTGTGTTTTTGCATCTGAACAAATAAAGAAGGTTGTTTCTCCAGTGTAGTCTTCCATATGGCTCTCATCCGAAATGAACCAGCCAAGGGGAACAGGAATCACTTGTTCAAATATAATCACATTAACGATTTTTTTTCCTCTTTCTCTTTTCTTTGCAGTTTCTCTTAAGATGAAACTCCAGCACTCCTGAAGAAGGATGACACCCCTGGCACATTGGATAGGATGGTGCCTATGGGCATCTGTGTCACTCACATGCCAAGCCTGAAAAGTGGAAAGAAAGACACGTCAAACACTTCCAAGCTTTAGAGTGAAACTTTGCACAGTTGGCCATGGCTGCATATCCATGGCTTGGAGGATAGGGTTCCTTGTTTTGCAAGCATTTTTACCACAGTGAGTTTTGTAACTGGTCATTTAGCAAATCCAGCACTTCCTCTGCCTAGGAGGGGTTTAAAGAGCAACTGCCATACATGAGCTAAACCAGAGGATCCAAAATGGAGGTCACACAGCAACGCTCTTTCTACTGGACTGGTTAAAGCTGCAGTCAAAAGCATTACTGCAAGGGCAGTATGCAGGCAGCTGACTACCCAGCCACATATAATAACACAGGTAAGAATCACTTTACCCCTTGATAGGTGCACTGAGTAAATTAAGTTTCTCCTTAAAGTTTTACACAAATAAATTAATATTATATATAAAATATTAAAATTGATGTACAATTGCATCTTATTAAGACTCCACATCATTTATCATTTTCATTCTATATAATAATAATAATAATAATAACAATAATAATTAGTATTAGTATTATTACTATTATTATTATTATTATTATTATTATTATTATTACTTATATTTATTTATTGTTATTCTTGTTGTATAAATAATAATAATAATAATAATAATATAATGATTAATATTATTATTATTACATTTTGTCACCTAATTCTTCTTATTCTTATCTAACCAATGTGATTGGTATTGTAATATTTTAGCTGTCAGAAATATCCCATTCATGTGTGTAAATTTGGTCCAATTGAGTCCAAAAAATCATGGTTTAAACTAATCATTTTATCACCTAATGTTACATGGAACTTCTAAGATTTTTAATTTAACTCAAAATAGCTTTTCCATAAAACTCAATTGCATGCTGATTACAGGCTGTTCAGGTGAAAATGTACTAGGTCAAGGAAACAATCGAACTTGGACTGCTACTTTAAAAACATGATGCCACCATAGGTGTCAGTATAAAATCAAATCAATTTCTTATCAAAAAATTGCTTCGTTCATCTTTAAAGGTGACCTATAATGCAAAATTCACTTTTACATGGTGTTTGAACATAAATGTGTGTCGGCAGTGTGTGTACACAACCACCTGATAATGATAAAAGTCCACCCACTCCTTTTTTTAATCCCCATAAAACCTCAGTCTCATAGAACAAGCCATTTTCATTTCCTGAGCAATGTGACATCACACATAGTTTCCACCCTGAGCGAGTTGTACACTGTCCGCCATTGTACATTTTGTGTATTTGAGAGTTTACGCACAACAAAAAACTTGAAAGAGAAATTGTTTTAATATTCTTGCAACATGCCACCTGACAGCCAGCTTTCTGTTTGTGTGCGTCAGTTGTGTGCACTCAGAAAACGAAAAACTGCACTGTCCACGAGTGTGATCGTGATATAGATGATAATCAAAACCAAACAGGTGTTTTGTTAGTATTCGATGCAGACAGGAGCTGTGATTTTGGAAAGGGGACAGGGAGCAGCAGCACATTTGGATTTAAAGTCACAGGCACGAAATGGCATGATTTCCCTTGCACTCAGAAATGGGTCTTTACAACATGGTATAATAAATGATCTGTGAGGTCTTTTAAGCTGAAACTTCACAGACACATTCTGGGGACAGCTGGGAATTAAATTACATCTTGTATAAATTGGAATAATAGAACCACTTTAATTGTTTGAGAATACATGACTTAAAGGTAGGTTAGGCAATTTTTTTATGAACACTTTTTGTTATACTGGTTGAAACTCTATACAAATCCTGATAGCAATCAATAATATAAATCCCTTTGCATTCCAGTAAAATTTGCCTAAAATGCCTTAAAAAAAAACACAGCCAAAGTAAATTGCATGCTGTTCTTGAACAATTTGGAGTATATGCATTGTTTTAGTCTCTTTTGAAAGGTATGTTGTTGCTATGGTGTACGGTACAGTGGAATGCTTACAGGTTTAAAAAATGTGTATATCTATATATATACATATATCTCTTCTGTGGAAGTCTCTGGACCAAATAATGTTTGCCTAATGATTACATACGTTGACAGGCAAATGTCTTACCTGCATGTCAACGTATGCATTTCCATACCTTCAGGCATCCTGCTCGCACAGACATCACGTCATCAGCGCATTTCATGAGGCTATGCAGAGATGTAGGCAGACAGTCACCGAGCACCGCAAATAAACAGACAGCCACCTTTTATAGTTCCTCCTACCCCAAAACAACATGCTTATGCTGCGTTCATGCCATGTCATAACTATAATTACAAGATGGCAACCAGTGACATTTTACTCTGAGCTGTTCATTTCTATGGCCATGTTCACACAGCAACAGAATACGATTGTCAGTCCTGTATTTGAGTCCTAAATACGGTTACGTTCACACACAGGACAGATAGTTATTTACGGGAGTGACAATTCTATAATATAGTGAAGCATTCTATAACATAAATTTTCAGGACTCACACCCGCATTCTCTGAAAATTTGCGCTTATCTGTCATGTCAGGGTGCAAGAGGGCCGCAATGTTAAGGGGTTTTGTGTGTGTGCTTTCACTTTCGGTAAGTTACAGCAGGGGAGATATGAGCTGTATGTCATCTGAAGGTTTTAGATCCAGTCACTATTCTCCACCAGAGCCACTCCCATCTGTTTTGTGATCTATGCGGAACTCAAAGGCCATGTCATGCGAAAGACGCGAATGCAATGGTTAAATGTGTCCGGCTAGCACTTGTTTACATTGAAGCTGCTGCCATTAAAGATTTAATGGATGAACTCGTAGCTAATGCAGTTGGACTGCCAAAAGTGACGAGGCTTTTGACAGTTTTATGGCTCACTGTCAGTGTCGCTATGATTACTAGTAAGCGAATATGGACGTGGAGGTGTGGCTTTGGATAGCACTCTAAATTGAAATTGCCTACCCTACCTTTAAATCTTTTCAAAACTGCAAGGAGTCACTATCATGTTAGGAGGCTATGTTTCACAAAAATCAAAAAAGAGAATGTTTTCAGAAAGGGAAACTTCTGCCTTTGTGCGGGGCCGGCCAAGTGCTGACACTGAAAATGCTCCAGTATCCAGTTTTTAATATCAGATGTGGAATTTGAACTTGGAGTGGAATTTGGACCCATACATCCAAAAATTCCTGAGAGACCTGAGGTAGAGGATATTGTTTTAACAACTGGATGGCCCCCAAGCTGAGCCGGGGTCACAATGTTCTGCTATTTTATTCATCATGGAGAGAAATAAAAAACCAGAACATTCTGTTCAAAAGCATGTGATGGGCTCTCCAGCTGAGGGGAAAGAGCGCCGGCCCACGATCTTGAGCAACCTGTCAGTCACAACAGAATTAAACGCCTAAACTAGCAAAACCAAACAAACATTACAAAGCTAGTTTTAAATTTAACACAAAAAGTTTGCACACAAATCAAAGCTTTATTGCCAGGTGTGCTTACATACACAAGGAATTTACCTTGGAATTGAAGCTTCCACACATATAAATATAGCAAGACAAATTAATAAATTGTAAGAATTAAATAGAAAACGTATAAAGGCACATATATTTAGTTTAGGTTTACGTCAGAATAAATATATTTACATATAAATTATATATATATATATATATATATATATATATATATATATATATATATATATATATATATATATATATATATATATATATATATATATATATATATATATATATATATATTCATTTTTATGTTCAATTTAAACATGACATGTTAACACACGTCACCTATAGAAAAGCTTCAGTTTGACATATTTTAATAAATTGTTATTTAGGGAACTTTTGTAGATTCATTTCCGCTTGATCCATCAATTCAGTTTTGTTGCATAGAAAAGATCAGCTTGAACATTCTTCCAAATATCATCTTTTATGTTGCATGCATAAAAGGAACTTTAGGTTCGAAGGACATGAGGGTGAATAAATGTTAGAATTTTTTTTTTCGTGAACTATTCCTGACCGTAAGTTTAACTAAATACAGAAATGACCATATTTTATTGCTTTAAAATGTTTGAGAGAGAAAACAAACTTATTATACAAACACTAACAATCACAATCCAAGTATCATGTAATTTGTTAGATGTCTCTGGCATTGTTCAGTCAAGTCCCTTTCATTTAATATCTGTTTAAGTTCATTTTATCCCCATTAAAGTAATGTATGCTGCTACTGTTTTTATGTCAATAGGATTTGATTTAATTTGCTCATGATTTTGCCTAGCAACAGAGACTGAAACTACTGATGCTTGTGCTTGCTCACACACACACACACACACACACTGTATTCTTCATGGAGAAGGAATTGTGTTGGTGTTTCATGGCAGAGGCGTTTTAAGTGTGGACAGCTTCCAAATCGATTCCTGTCATTTTGTGAGCCCACAGCACACAGGTTTGCGTAGGGAGATTCGGATAGGTTGGGGGAGTTTACCGTGGGCTAAATGCCGGGGAATGCGGTGGTACTAAACAAACGGGATAGGGGAGAGCAAAAACAAATTGATACTTGCAAGTTTAAACTCTGGTTACCTGGAGTTGTTTTTAAGTGTCGAGCAGTGGCTGTGGACTGACCTGTTTAAACGCTCCCATCTAATACGTGCACTTTAAATCAAAAGTTAAAGGTCTCATCAGAGTCTGATGAAATTAGCTTAATAGTTTTCAGCTTTAAAAAAAGACCATCACACCAGCTATATGTAGTACAGCGTCTAGCCCTTGTCTGTTTTACATTTTACTCAGAAATGTTAATAAAGTGAGAACATATTGCGACGGCTGCTCCGTCTCGCACTTTTTGACTTGGTTCTGCTATGCATGCACACTTAATTATCCAAGCTCAGCCGGCGGAGGTCATTCTCTTCTCACCACGACACACACTGCTCCCCCTCAATGTGCTGGGGAATTTGGCGCAGAAAATTTTGCAGGCTTCCTCGCTCTTATTTTCTTTTCTTAATAAAGGAGCCAAGACCTGGAGGCGGCGACAGACACAGACTGAGGGAGAAAGACAGGGAGGGGAGTGTTGAAAGTGACAAAAGATATAGCGTGATGTGTGGGAGACGAGGTCCAAATAAGATTAAAGGTATTAAGAACAAAACTCATTTCGCAGCCTTGGAGGAGAAATCCGGCGGAGAAGTACACAAGACTTGTGTAATGCAGCAAGACATCTTATCCAAAACTAGATGGCAAAGTATCAGTTTATTTGGAGAATCAAAATACACAATATCTGAATCTGGCATTGTTTTTGCATCTTTTTCAAAAGGTAGTGTGAAGTAAAGGTGTGCGAAGCAGAACTAGTCCAAGAACCAATCAAAAATAATCCAAAATTAGCCCAGTGACCCTATCCCAAATAACAAAACTCAAAATATGCCACTCCCATACCTAAAATGCATTATTTTACAGTCACTGTTATACATTATACACAATTTAAACTTGAAAATTACTATATAGTTGTAATCATAAACAATCTATTTTCATAAAGGAGCTCAAAGGTTACCTAACAGTACCCCTCCCTTACAAAACTCAACATCTAGCACAGTTTTGTCATTGGTTGACTATTAAATTGGTAAAATATTTTAATAAGAGCGTTTTGTCAAATGACAATTAAGGAGTTTTCAATTTAAAAAATACAAGCTCAAAAAAATGGATGAATCGTTCATAATCAGATCAATATGATGCATTTAGAAAGTAGAAAGGATAGATTTCAACAGGCCGTTCAGGGTATTGGTTAATGTGTTAAGCAACAGTCAATTAGCAGTTTAAACATTGATTTTAAGGCTAATGTTGTAAGCAACGCAGCCTTTCTGCTTTTTTTGACAATACTCGACAATTTAATGTCAGTAAATGATAATGTAATAAAGTTTACCGCAATAATAGCGAATAATTTGAAAAAGAAGCATTATCATTTTTGTCAAAAAGTTTCAAAAGTAGACATTGGCGGTGCTTCAAGATGTGAGGAGCCCACTTTTCATGATCCAATCAAGTCCCAGCATTCAATGTTTTTTCTTGTTGAGTATCCTGTTTCACATTGTGGAAATAAAGTGAATGCTATTTCATGATGTCAAGTGGAAAATTAAGGCTAAAAAGACAACAAACCGCAGACATGAACAGCTGACACACTTGGCCTGAACTTGCCGGCGGACTCCAAATCCCACGTGCAGGGTAAATTTAGGCATTGAGGTTTCTCTCACACCCATGCGTCCCATGATCTCCACTGGCCGCACACAGATGGCCTTGTCTGACTGCTTCAGGGAGCGGAGGGCAGGTGACATCAACAGCCGGGCCAGGAAAGAACCCAGACACGCAGGGTGGTTTGAGGTCTTATCAGGGTCGGATGAGTCATGAGAATGGCAGGCGGTTGTGCGACGGGCAGCCAATGACACGGAGAGCGGTCAGAGAGCATCAGTTTGGCTGAGCAGACAGGGGAAAGCGAGTGAGAGAAAGTGTCCTGCTCTACTGCAGGACAAAAACACTGCTGCATCAAACACACTAACAGTGTACCAAATGAGTCTAAAGGCAAGGCTGCATCTGCAAACTTTTGCATACGAAATTCATAAATTCATTTCAATTGGAATATGTGCAATCTGGAGTTGATAGTGAGGCAATACATCAGGATCAAGTTCGCCAAGCTGACCAACAGAAATTTGTTTTGATATTGACTTCCGTGTGAGCTGTGCTTCATATATCACTAATAGTCCATTTTTACTCATGAAATTTCTCCAAAATTTCAGTAACATGACCACACCTCCAGGAAAGATTCACTTTTACTGTTGCTTATACGGGTTAGTGAAGTAGACAAACTCCGAACTGAAGTTCAACTTTTGTGTGTTACACATCCTTCATTGTTTTTGATATAGAGACATGATCGATACTGCAAATAATACAGTTTGTTGAGTAGAGGTATGCTTTTTTCTAAGTGATTAGACTTAAGTTTGAATTATTTTAAGTGAATCACATATTTTAAGTGAATCACGAATCATGCACGGCCGGGTGCGTGTGCGTCGCTTACCTGGGGAACACATGGAACCAGGATCCATGATGGCAAGAAGGCAAGCCGGCAGAGGCAGTGTGAGGCTTTGGGCAATGCTCTACTGGGAAACCTTGGGTCCTGCCATCCATGCGGATGTTACTTTGACATGTACCACCTACCTCTGCATTGTTGCAGACCGTGTACCTTTCATTGAAACCTTATTCACTGGTGGCTGTGGCTCTTTCAGCAGGATAATATGCCCTGCCACAAAGCAAAAATGGTTCAGGAAAGGTTTGAGGAGCACAACGACTTTCTGGTGTTGACTTGGCTTCCAAATTCCCCAGATCTCAATCCGATCGAGTATCTGTGGGATGTGCTGAACAAACAAATCTGATCCATGGAGGCTCCACCTCACAACTTACAGGATTTAAAGCATCTGCTGCTAACATCTTGATGCCAGATCCCACAGCACACCTTCAGGGGTCTAGTGGAGTCTATGCCTCGATGGGTCAAAGCTGTTTTGGCAGCTAAAGGGGGACCAACATCATATTAGGAAGGTGGTCATAATTTTATGCCTGATCGGTGCATACTTAGTTATTCAGTATGTACTTCTATTGCAAATCTCAACAGTTCGATTGTTATGTTGTCGACAAATGTTTAAATCTCTTAATATAAATTAGGATATAAAATCATGACTTTTCCTGCATACATGCAGTCATTGTGCAAGGTGATACACTATATAGCTCATTTCAATTTTTTTTACTTCGTCGCAAAATGTAACTATATTATCGCCCAGCTATTTTTATATAGTTAGACAAAAGTATGTCCAAATTTATCCGTATATAGTATAGTGACGTAAAGCGATACATACT
Organism: Zacco platypus; assembly: GCA_038088235.1. Taxonomy (NCBI): domain Eukaryota; kingdom Metazoa; phylum Chordata; class Actinopteri; order Cypriniformes; family Xenocyprididae; genus Zacco; species Zacco platypus. The sequence goes on along the minus strand of CM076071.1, from coordinate 18,300,339 downwards.
GTATAGCATATCTCAACTGCTTGATTACTTGTCTAAATGCAACTACATGAAGATATTAAGATATTATAAGAATTAACTTCATGATTTTTTGTAAACCTGATTTGAAACAATGAATACTGTGAAAAGCGCTATACAAGTAAATTTGACTTTGTTTTTAGCCTGGTAGGTGAAGAAATGAGCAAAAAAATCAGATAGATTTGAATTGAAACATCTGAGTGGCAGCATATAGCAGCTTATTCTGGCCAGTAACCGCCCACTTGGACAGGAAGAGAGCGTCTGACTATAATGTAAAGCGACCAACCACAAGATGGTTTTATTTTCCTTTTTGGTGAGGGTAAATCTGAAGTAGCATGATATTAGACTGGCGAGAAGAAAAATATTATATATTATATTTATATATAATATATATTTTGTTTTTTACATTTTTACAAAAACACACACTCACACACACAAACGCTGAAGAAATCTGTATAGAATTCAAATATATAGAGAACACAGAAATTTTGTGAGTATACAGATCTACTAAGAACCTCAAAAAGTTCTTTCAAAGATATGAAGGCCACTAACCTCTAAGCACCCTAGCATTATGGCAATGAGTTTTGTTCAGAAATTGTAAAAGATCTAGTTTATATTGCAGTGCAAAAACGATAATAGCAGTAATGTCTGCATGGCTCAGACTTTGGTCTATATTTCATCCTGAAATTGAGTGACACGCCTGGCTGTCTGCTCAGGACAGATAGATAGTTGTCTGTCCTCAACCAGACATTCAAGTGTGTTTGAGTTTGTTTGGGCGTTGTGTAGAGACTGGCGTCTTAAACATGGTGTCTCATTTCCCCTGCTGGTGATCAAATCTGCGATTAACGCCACAGACCAGACAGCGGCCGGCGAACAGCCTGATACAAGCTTGCAGAAATCCTGCCTGCTAGGCTCTGAAGTGAATGTTTTATGGTACATGTTATGTCATTGGGTGCGGCGTCAGGTCACGCATCTTGAGTCTGGGTAGATTAGAGACACATAAAACTCTATCACAACATCCCTGACCTCTTTTATTCAGAGCAGCCTGCAGAACAACTGCTTTGTATGTTCTCTTCCTTGGGATCTTTTAAGTGCACCTGTACAAAAGATTAACAAAGGACTTTTTGTTAATTGGAGGGAGAAATTAAGATGATTCTTACAATGAAAAACATTTATCATTATTTTCATCTTACATTTTTATCTTTTCAGTGGTGTTGGTTTAATCCTTAAAGAAACAGTTTAACCAAAATTGTAAATCATGTCATCATTTACTAAACCTCATATTGTTCCAAGCTCATATGATTTCTTTATTGGAAGACAAATTTGTATTTTATTTAGCAGAATATCCAAGCTGCTCTTCTATATAATGACATTAGACTTTGCTGCACAATTTTAAGCTATAAAAAGACCACAAAAGTTCCAAAGTACCGTGATTTACGGCTAGTAATGACTTATTACTGAAATAAAATAAATAAAATATGAATATTAAATGAAGAACTTAAAAGAATTTAAAATGTTCTTGGCAACTAACTGAAAAAAATTCAAGTAGAAGTAACTAAAAATAAAATTAAATTAAAACTAAATATAAGTGTTTAAAAAAACTGAAAATAACAAAAACATGTAAAATTGTGTAAAACTTCAATTAAAATGAAAATGGAAAATACAAAACTAAAAGCTAATGCAAAATCTTAATAAATACAATATTAGTTCATAAAAAATGCATATTGCATGCTTTGTTTTAAAATATAGGTAAAAAAAAAGTTGCATTGCAAAATGGATTTTAATGTATAGTTCATTGTGCTGACACTAGAAATTTACAAGTAATTTAATTAATAAAATAATGAATACATTTGCTAATGTTTCAAAATGAATTATCAAGAATTAATTATCAGTCAGAGTTGTCGCTTATCGAAACCATGGCCTAGCAGTTAAATCAGCATAAAAACCTGTGCACTGAATCCCATAAATCATTTAGAAACCAGCCAGTCAGATTGGAGCTTACTGTTTTAGCCAGCTCGTACCATTTTTTTTGTGTGCAGTATCCATCAGACAGCCTGAGACCGGTCTATGGGCGTACCGTCTGAGGTTTAGACTAGTCAAAGAGCAACTGGGTAGAAATGTTTCAATGCGCTATAAAGTTTTGAAATATGTTTATCTTAGCACTCCACCCAAAAGCCAAATTGTAATTGTTATTTTCCTGCATGTGGTGCATTGCATCAACCTGCATATACTTAATTATTCAGTCTGTCTGGTATGTGATGCCTTTAGTTGTATAATAGTGCCGCATTGTATCATAACAATCCTAACCATCCACCCTTGAAGGCACATTTCTCTCTTTGTCTTACTGCAGAGTGCAAGTTCCACTGCACCAATGGCAGATGTCTGAAACTTCTCTCGCTGATTTGTAATCATCTCAATGAATGTGGAGACAACAGTGATGAAGAAAATTGTCCTGCTGCTGTACCTCCACCTCCAGACACCATCCAGTGTAAGTCCATCCGCCCACCTCTGTCTCAACACCACATCTGCATCTCTGGCAGGTGATATTGCATCAGTGTTGGAGAATCTACTGTAGAAAGCTACACAGAATTTAGCTTTGTTAGCTCTGCTAACCGCCAAACTACGTTTTAGAAAAGGTAATAAACTAACCAAAAGCAAGTTAGTGTCTGTAAATTAAAGGGGACATGACATGAGAAATCAAATTTGCTTTAGTCTTTCGACATGAGGTCTTTGTACCATTAAAACATTCTGTAAGTTTCACAGCTTAAAACATCCTCCTCATTATAAACAAAGCAGTTATTTAATTAAGATGAATAGTTATACCTCGTCGCACCACTGGCATTCAGTCGCATAAAGGATTAATTCACTTCCGAATTTAAATTTCGTGTATATTTGTTTTGTTTTCGTTTATTGTTAGTTAACCTCAAGGAACATTAAAATAATTTAAAAAAAAATCCATGTCATGACCTCTTCAAATAATTATTAATTTGTCATTCATTTAAAAAGAACTGTATTTATGTGGCACAAACACAAAAGGGGCTGGATAAGAGCCTGATGTATTAATACTACAATAAAATTAATATTTACCCTAAACATACATAAATTACCCTAATTTATACACCTGAATTGACAACATAGTACTAAACAGCAATATTTAAATATTTATTTCACTCCAAAAAAGATATGGTGAATCAATTTTTCCTTCTTTGAACCAGTATATTATGATGGTAGTCCAAACTAAGCAACTCAATCAGATTTCTCAGTGCTGTTGGAGAGCGACAGATTACCAGTGTTTGATTACTGTCACAATTGGTTGCATAGATGGGTGTGCAATCTTATCATGCGACATAATAACGGCAATATAATGCTACTTGTTGGAAAAAATAGCTTGTTACTGGAAAAGCTGCATTATTTTGAAAACGGCTGAACTGCTGTTATGCTACTGAAAAATGTAGTTAGGTTTGTACTGTCACCCAGATCTCTTTGCTGTGTGTTCTCTGCTGTTGTCTTTGCTGATCCATCCTGTTTTATTGATATTTAGTACAATGATATGCCAGTAGATGCTGTGTGGTACATTTGATTTATATATATATACTGATATTTGATTTTATATATACATTTTATTTATGTATACTCTGTATACTGCTATAAACACAGTATACAGAGTATATATACAGACAACAATTATTCTGCTGAAGAATACAGTTCTTTAGCATAACTGTATAGATGATATTGCAGATATGTTAACCTGGTGCATTAAAATAGAATCTGATGTGATCAATTGACCCTTCGCAAACAGTTTGATTGACAGGCGATCTGACCAATCATAACCCCGAATCTGCCATTTTGTCTGACAAAGCAGTCAGGGGAGTTAGTAGATTAACGTTGGTGAACTTAAACTTCAAAAATTGTGTGTACTCGCATCTTTCCACACTTGAAACAACATTCCTTCTGATGTCCATTCATGTTTATTTGATGCTATAATGAACTAGTATGAAGAGATGGTCTGTTCACGAGCCGCTTGAAGGAGTTACAGCGATCTGTCAAGACACATTAAAGAGCCACTATACGGTATTTATTGTTCAAACTTCTTTAAAAAATATATATTAAATATGAAACTGTTTCATATGTCTGTTGACGCGTTGTCAGTGTTCCTCTTTGCTCCGGGATGTATTTTTCACTGCGTGAGAACATGATGTGTGGAGTGAGAGCGCATGGGTTGTCGGACATAGCAACAGTAACTAAAAGGGGCGGGTCTTTGCAAAGGGTCAATTGATGTGTGTTAGATGTTTTACAAAGAAAGTGACTCATCCAATCAGATTTGAGAGTTGGAACTGACTGCAACTAATAATTATTTTGAAACTGAATTAATTAATGTGTCAATTTCTTTGTTCTGATTTAATCAAATATTACCCTACAATTTGATCAGTGCACTCTATAAAACAATGTTCAAACAGAATTCTATGTATGTACTGTACATTGTGTGCAAAAAGTTTTAAAATATTTAAAGGTTACACTATTATGTGAAAGGAACAGAACATTCTAAATAACTAAAATGACCAAGTTACAATTTAAGTGGTAAGTCCGAGATAAAAATGTGCTGGATCACACACATTCCCACCTCTGAACATGTCAACCTTGTCATTTAAAACACTACTCAACATTTTTCTGTAATTCAATTAAAGTGAATATTCATGTGAAATATCACTATTTGTGTTGCATTGGATTTTTAATTAAAACCCAAATGTGATGTTTAACAACAAATATTGTTTTAATATAATTTAATATGAACTCCCTTTCTGTTGCAGAAAGCCTTGAAGTATAACAAAGACAGCATCACTTAGTCATTTGCTCGATGTGACGTGTTAAAACTGGAAATTATTGTAATTTAAGCGTATGAGAGCTTACTGTTCAAAAGTTCGGGGTCTGTACATTTTTTTTCTTTCTCCTTTTAAAAGAAGTCTTTTATGCCATTAAGACTGTATTTATTTGATCAAAAATACAGTAAAATCTAATATTGTGAAATATTATTACAACTTTTAAAAAACTTTTTTTTATTTTAATATATTTTAAAGTAGGAGTGAATCCTCAGTAACCATTAGTCTTCAGTGTCACATGATCCTTCAGAGATCAATATGCTGATTTTCTGCTAAACACTAAAAACACTAAAAAATAGCTGCTTAATATTATTTTCAGGATTCTTTGATGAATAGAAAGTTCAAAAGAACAGCATTTATTTGAACTGAAATTGAAATACTTTCACTTTTTATAAATGTAATGCAACCTTGATAAATAAAAATAAAAAGTGGTTGTTTTTAAATATTAGGGATTTAATTAAATTGAATAGATATTGCATTTTGGAATAGTGTTTGGTACTGAGCAGCTGTCATGTTAACCGTTTTCTTTCCTCTTCGAAGTTAAATGCATCTCTTTATATTCACTCTTGTCTGCATCAGTGTTACAGTGTTCTTGAAGGTTGATTTTTATTTTTTTTTTTGGCTTTATCCTTTGCTTGCAGACTGCGTTTGTGTGTTTGTTTAAACAGGGGCTTTTAACGAATCGGTTTGTATAGTTGTTTGAATGACCTTCCCCTTACATCCTGTGCTTGAATGTGTGCTCATAGGTGTCTGAATCTGTGTTTGTATGTGGACACTGTTTGTTGATGAATGTGTGTTTTGGTTCTGTTTTACTTGCATACATAAACACACTCTTTTTCTTGTGTGATGTCACTCATCTTAGAAGGCCAGACAGGCGGTTAACTCTTTGAAACTTAAACAAATCTGCTCAAGGTTCATTTTAGGACTGCACTTAGATTTATTTACCTCTTTTTTTGGTTAAAAATGGTCCAAAACCAATTTTTAAGCAAGTACATAACCAGCCAATGTCAAAACTATCTCTTTACCTTAGTCCGATTCACAACGGTAATAATGTTTTCTAATTGGAATGGTGTAGGTTTCCGCATCTTTGCGTCATTGCATCACATCTGTTTACATGAAGGAGTCCCAGCTAGTAGGCTATATGGCATGTGGAGGATGCTGCAGGTGATGGATCAGTTATAGCCTTTTCTCACAGCAGCTGTAATAATTAAACTTATCATTTTGATGACGGATTGTAATCCAGAATGTTCTAAATGACAATCATCAGTGACAACTGGAGATTCACCTGTAGTCAAAAGTAAAAGACTTCGGATTACAGAAATTGAAATCTAGAGGTAACGCTAAATCCATGTAGTCACGCAATGGTGATGTTGTTAACATTAACTATTTGAGAACAAAGTATAACAATAATAAAAATTTGCAAGTTTGACGTGATCTGAGCGAAGCGATTTTTACATTTAATCACCATTGGCAGCGCAATTTATTGTTATGATTTTTTTCTCAGTTGGTCAGAACAAGAGTACAAGAGAACAAGAGTGGCAGACATGTTACTTACTTGGTGTAGATGACATTTTCTGGTGAAAATTCTAATTTTGGTCATACTTCCAAGACGTAGAATCTGTGATTCCGAAGTACAGTATCCACACCGATGTGGTGACTGACAGCAAACATTAAATTCAGCCGTGAATCAAGGAGGAGCTGTGCCAAGGCACAACCCACGTAAAGATGATAATTCCACAAATAACTGCAAATGTAGGTTTCAAACAGAGATGGCGACAAAGAGGCAAAACTTATGGACTCCAGCTTTAATCATTAATGGGAAATTGGCAACTCTTACAGAAGGAAAACTTATGTCCAGTTTCTTTGACTTGATATAGCGATGCCAGCGTCATTTAAGACACTACTCAACATATTTCTGTAATTCAATTAAAGTGAATATTCTTGTGAACCCGCTTAACACTGTTCACCTGCAGATATCTCAGCTTTCCCTGGAGGAAGGTCATATCTACGTGGTAAACTACCAAAGAATGTTGGTGGTGTACAGTTAGTTGCTACCTTCCATTTTTTAATTTTTCATTTACTTTTTGCATTTATTTGATTTTATATTTGATCTTTCTTTTCAGTCTATTGCTTTCAGTATTTATTTTCAATGCATTTTAATCATCTGGTTGCAAACAATTTGTCAAAGCAAATGTTTCATTTTATTTGATAAATTTTTTGACCTTGTGATTTTTAATTTAAATTATAACTGGATCTTCTGGCGAAAGGACACTTCTCTCTTGTAACATATGCAGGTCTTGATTTAAATTCCACCTCTTTCTTTGTTTTTTGTCCCCAACTAGGGTCCCCCCAGTGAATTTCAGCCATTTCCACCACTGTCAACAACCAATGCAAAGAACCAAGTCCTACTTTTTTTTTTTTTGATAATCCATTTTACTCTGATGTACGTCACAGTAGGGAAGAATAAATTTGATACTACTTTCATTACATGCTGACTTTGAGGCTTCTAAAATTACTGTCAGCTAATGTCATTTAAGTGCGTTTAACAGCGTTAAAATTGTAAGGGCATTTTATGTTTCACATTTTTAATATACCGAAAATTAATTTTGTGGTGATTTTTTTGTTTTATTCAGTTAGTTTTGGAGTCATAGAAATGTAATTTTAGTTTAGTTTGTTTTTTGTTATTATATTTAATTTCTATTTCAATTAACCAAATCTTAGTTTTAATTTTAGTATTAATTTTAGTTTTTCATTTCTTTTAATTTATTTTTGTTTTTGTTATTGTTAACAAACCTGCCATGTACATGGCTATAAAAGCTGCGAATGGATACTATTTCCATTGAATTTTTAAAGTACTTCCGCAAGTTTATTAGCTTATATTACCCACAATTCATCTCGTTTTAGGAGGTTTTATTTCAACTTTGTTAGTTGGGAAAATGAAAAGGAATGCATGACAAGGGCTCTGCAAAGGGTCTTTGGTGTTTTATTTTTAATTTTGGTTTACCCACAATTCCTTGCGTTTTAGGAGTTTGTGACTGATCATTTGGAAAAATGAAAAGGAAAACATGACAAGGGCTCTGTGGTATGAAGACAGTTTCATAACTTATAAATGGAATTTTTTTGTAATTAAGGATTTGTTTTAGTTTAGTTAATGAAAATGTTTTTGTATTATTATTATTTTTTTTTTTTTAGTTTTGTCGCACATTTTGTTTGTGATAGTATACCTGTCATGAGCTGACTTTGTGATGTTATCAAAATATTTGACAAAATTTATAGAAGTGAATTCACACATAAGATATTTGAAAATAACATCGTTTCAGATGGATGAGGAAAATGTAAAATGGCTCTGGCGTTCATTTTTAGAGTTTTCTGTAACCAACAGAACTTTTTTTTTTACAGCTCAGCTTTTATTGGCTGTGTCCATTTCCTCCCTCTTTCTCGTTCCACAGCAGCCATCTCTTCATGAGCACTCCCCACGTTGGGATCGCTTGGTTTTGTGTGCTTTATTTAACATGCTTTTTTTCTATTTTTTCCCTTGCTGTCTGCTGAACAAGGGCCACTCTTTACCGATGGAACAAGTCCAACTGCTGCACTTAAAATATTTAGCAGTCTGGGCCGCATGTTAATGAAAGCGTCTGCGGCTGGCTGCTATTTTAGAGACACCTGTGTGCGCCGTGATTGAATTTTCAGAGGCTGAGGACTGCTGATTTTCACATCGAGAAAGACAGCAAGCGAAAGAGACGCAGAGGAGGCAAAACGAGAGATGAACAGAAATGAAAGAGGGGGGGGGTGGGGGTGCAGAAAAATTATTTCAATTCTAATGGCCACGGCAGTAGTGTAGCGTTCAGTCAGACAGATGGATCATGAATATGGTCTAGACGCTTGGTGTCTGGGTGAGTCAGGGGGGCCCTGTACGAGAGGGGTCTTCACACTACCCCACCCCCACATACACACGCGCTCTTATACACATACATACTCTGTGAGAGGAGAAAATTAAAGCATTTTCAGGCAGAAAATAAATGTTTGTTATCATACGCTCATCAGACAGATAGGATGTTACTCTCAATATCACGGGTTTTTGGTTCACTGAAGACCCACAAGGTGGAAACAGACAGTGTAAAATGATTGTTAAACAACATTGTTAAATATAATCCCTAACATTTTGTCTTAATGAGATTTCACCCAAAAATTTACATTTTATCATCATTTACCCGCCCTCATGTTGTTCCAAACTTTCTTCTGAAGAACACAGAAAGATCAAGTCAAGTCACAATACGCTTTGTTACAATGCAGCTTTACAGAATAACATGATGTTAATGTTTATAATATCTTCATGCCTTATAGTTGTATTTATCAGATTAGAGCTGAGTGGTAATATAGTTTACATTTTGCAATGATACAAGCAATCCAGTAGTTGAGCATTACACTTTACTTGAGTATAATTGGATAAAGTTGGATATATTATATAAAGAACTAGGCAATAATACAGTTACATTTTGTGATTTATATAAACAATCAAACAATTGAGATAGTGTATATCACCCTATGTGAGTATACTGTATGCATGTTGATACATTTTTATATACTTATTTATTTATCTTTATATAAAGAGATGTACAATAATATAGTTCAATTTTGCAATGTTGGTGACCAGTTTTGGTGACCTTTGCCTTCTATTATATTGACAAAAAAATTTGAGATTTCTCAAAATATCATATTTTATGTTCCACAGGAGCACTAAAGTGATACAGGTTTGAGTGACATAAGGGTGAATAAATGATGACAGAATATTCATTTTTGGGTGAACTATCCCATTAAGGCAAATAAAATGAAAATAAAAACATCAAATAAAACAGACAGACAGTCTGTGAGTACATATACTCCACAAAAATGTATGTAATTGCTAATTATTGACTGACGAGGGACTTAGGATTGAGATTTATGTGCGCTTGTCTCGGCTAGAGAGGATGATCGGTGCTGACGGCAGTTGAGGTGGAAAATCTACAGTGACTTAATTTGTCTGGGTCTTTTTCCTGCTCAACATTACCTTCCTACAGACCTGTGTGTGATATCAACGTACTCGTTGCACTTGACCAGTTTATCTGAGGTTGGATTCCAACATGTTTGGGCTCAGAGGTCACGGTCACAGGCCTTTAGAGAGTAGCTATATTCCATTTCTTGTACATTATGAAATATATAACAATACAATATAATACAATATATTTCTTTAAATATGAAATGAGCAAAAGATCTGTCGCTACATCCTGTAACAAGTCCACTGTTGGAAAGTTGAATTGAACCTATGTGCTGTTTATTCCAAAATCAAAAGTGAACCAAAATAAAACGATAACTTGAAACAAACTTGACTTGAAACAGAAAATAACACTAACATAAACATAAATATAAATGTGAACTTGACTTGGAAACATAAAACTCACCAAACAGCGGTTACAGGGAACAAAGAAAGACAAGGAACAATGAAACATGACAGCTATATATATATATATATATATATATATATATATATATATATATATATATATATATATATATATAAATATATAAATATACACACCAAGACTAATGACTAAAGAAGACAAACCTGAAACCAATGACAATGTGACACATGAAGGGAACCAATCAGAATATGACACAAGACTAGAGAAGCACATGATGTGATCACATGAGGCTGTGACTGTAAGAATTACACAAAATAAAATACATGAAAACATGGAAGTGAAATCAAAAATCAAAACCAAATGTGACATACCCCCCTCCCCCCACCTTCCATAGGGTGGCTCCAGACACACCAACCCAAAACCCGAAACACAAACGAAATCAGAAGGGTGGTGGGTTGGAGGGGGTCCAATGGGAGGGATGGAGGGCCAGGTCCATGCACCTAGAGGACAAGGTCCTGGATCAATGAGCAAAAGTGGATCAGGACTGTGGAGCAGTGGCAGGCCTGGACCATGAAACAGAGGTGGACCTGGACTGTGGAGCAGTGGCGGGCTTGGACGGTGGAGCAATGGCATGTCTAGACCGTGGAGTAGCAGTGGGCCTAGATCATGGAGCAGAGGACTACACCATGGAGGAACAGGTGGCTATGGTGTAACCAGTGGCGATAAATACCATCAGGGTGGAGCTGGCAGATGAGATGATCTCTTATGTATGAGATGACAAATGGGGGGATCTGGGGGTCATGGTGGAGCAAAGATCTGGGCAGTCCTCCTGCCCATGACATAGGGCACAATAAGTTATTGGACATCCTCCGTGGCTGTGATATGGGGCATCAAAAGTTTGTGAACAGCCTCTGTGACCGTGACATGAGTCTCAGAAAGTTTAAGGACTGCATCCGTGGCCGTGACATGGCAAGCAGATAGTTCTTGGACAGCCTCTGACCAAGCAAAGTGGCTCAGAAATGGCTTCCAGTTAACAAAACATTTTTTAATGATAGCAATTCTTTTATAAACACGGCTATAAAAGCTGCAAATGGATACTATTTCCAGTGTATTTTCAAAGTATGTATCCACATGCTTGTTTTGTTAAAATTACCCCATGTTTCAGGAGTTTGTGATTGTTTTCTTTCAACTTTATCAGTTGAGAAACTGAGAAGAATACATGGCAAGTACCCACTACCAGCAAAGCAAGTATATAGTTCAGCATGTAGTCAAAGCATGTGGAAAGTACTAAATCAACATAATTTTATAATTATAATTAACTGGTTTGTGTTATTTGATATCACATTTAAAGTAAATATATATTTTAAATATGAATTCAGAAGGGACATTAAAGTATATTTTAGTTTACCACAAATGCTTGTCAGTACATTTGCTAATACATTTATACCATATACAAAAGACAATAGTAACTACGAAATTAATTATGAAATTACTTACAGTAGTGGCCAAAAGTGATGTCCAGCCTAGGAAAATCATCACGCTTTTGTCCAAATATTATTAATAATTTGTAAGCATATTGCATAGTTGTGCTTGGAATCATTTGTTTTATTTGTGATAATGCAATGAAACATGCCAAATTGTGCAGACATAATTTTTGGCTTGGCTGTCATTCAAAGAAATTATGAATACATGCAAAAACGAGAGAACCAGCGAAATGTTAGTAACTGATTATGTTGTAGTCAATATATGCAAGCAATATATGTGAGCATTTGTTTTTCAATGAATTTTTTATATAGTAAAATAAAACCTTTGGTTGTTATAATAATTATATATAATTATAATAGTTTATTTATAAAAAATTTATCAGATAAATATATTAACCAAGTTTAGTGTTTTGTTCTTCTCTCATATTTTTTTTTTAAATAAAATATTTTCCTCATATTTTGATGATTTATTCAACAAATCTACTACTTTATGAAGATGTGCTTAAATCCTGCTTAAGTGGGCCAAAAAGCACTCTAAAGTTCATCTAATTGCATTTAATATAAATTTAAACTGTACCAAATTTTAATTTTCACAGCTGTATTAACTTCCATGACAATGTGTCTTAATGTGGCGCTCCTGTCGCAAGATGCTTAAAAAAAAATGCAGTTACTAAAGACATCTACCACATGTGTAAGTAAACTAACAATTTAAAAAGCGCAAATGAAACACAAGAAAATGCCCTGTGTGAGCTGAGGACAGCATCTGTGGCCAACTTTCTACAATATAAGTTCAATGTATGTTCAGTATTTACCATATTATCCTATAGTGAATTTTGGGAGGTGGAAATATCCTGACAGTGTGACGCCTGGACACACAAAAGGATTCAAACCTTTGAGTTTGTATGTGGGATGTAATTGGAGCGAATTGAAAAGCACTGTCGCTGTGTTCTGTCTGTCTGCTGCGCACAAACAAACACTCATATCCTGACCTGTACATCCTGCAGAGAGGAAGAGGATTTGTGTGCTCTAGAAAGAATAATCCAAAAATATAAGGCAATATGAGACACAGAATTCAAAGGAAACTAAAAACACATCATCAAATAAATCATTGTTCATAAAATCATGTCTCTTTTAACGTGGCGAGAGGTTTAGAAAAATATTGTTAGATGATAACATGTTTCATTGTGCTTATGTCGTTGACGTTCAAGATGTCTGCCTGTTGTTTGTTGGTCCTGTAGAGTCGGCCCTTAAATATTTTTCTGCTCCCTCCCTCTGGCAGTTGTGCGCAGAGTGTTCATGTGTTTGGGGAAGGAAGTGAGTGTGTCGACGGTGAAGTGCACACTACCTCCCTCTCTCTCTTTGCAGCAAACCCCCAAACAGTCAGAGACACTGCATCAGCAACAGGAGGGACGACAGACTGCAGATACTTGATTTTAAAGCTAGAGTCTGCCTCGAAACTGCTGATTTTAGGTTTAGCATGTGACTGTTTAGAAGTTATCTAATCTCACATGGGATGATAAAACCGAATGCTTTCATAGATTGAATAAAGTATATGTAGTGCAAGAGGAATGTCACAGTTTATGTGCAATGAGGAGTGACGAGAGGAAACAACTCATCGGCACACCATTCTTTCTGTAACGAAGGAAGAGAGAGAGAGTGTTTTTCCTGGGGTAGAAATGAGAACGTTCCTGCAGCTGTCAGCTGATCTCTGGGTGTGGTCTGTCATCCACAAATCAGACATCTCCCATAAGCACTGTTCAGATGGGATTAGCCTTCTAAATGATGTTTGATTTACAGTTAGGACGTCTGTTATTTCTTGTAGTGATTAAAACAAGATCGGGATCTCTGTAGCTATTGCGTAAGTGGTAGTGTCTGTTTTCTGAATTTAGCCATTACAGATGGTCATGTGCTTTGGATGCATTCATATATTCATATATAATATATATATATATATATAAAATAAAATATGCGATTCATTGAAAAATCAAATGAACATTTTGAATTTAGCGATATAGTTTGATTGTTTTCAGTATATGGTCAATAAAATGATTGTTGGTTCCAGTTAGAAAAGTGCAAACTTTATTTCTAAAAGCCCAAGAATAAATACAATACCATTCAACCAGTCCAACCAGGCAAACACAATGAAATCATCTAGTAAACAAGCACAATAATCATGAACAGCAAGCAATGGTAAGCACTCAGTACTGTGGTGAAACTGGCAATACTTTACAAAGTATACATGGAAATGGCATGGCTTAAATATATGAGACAAACAGGAAATGAGCAGTCTAGAAGTGGCCCATGACTAGTATTTTGTGTTCTATGGCTGGTGTGTCTCCTAGGTCATTACGCTGGGAGGTCAGGGTGTGCTTGGTGGAAGTCTTGGATCAGTGATCCAGCATGTCGTTGACGGCTATCCATGATCTCTCCTCTGATCCGTAGCCTTCCCAGTTCACCATGTACTACATCTGGCCCCCTCTACCCCTAGAGTCCAGGAACTCTTTCACCATGTTGGCCGGCTCTCCATCAATCTCCAACAGAGGTGGCAGTCCAGGATCCGTTGATACCAGGACCAGATGCCGGTTATACAGTTTCAGGAGGGAGACATAAAAGGAAGGAGAGATTCGATAATGAGCAAAAGCTCTAGACGTTATGTAACAAGGTTAATCTGACATCATTTTTTTAAAGAACCCACATACATAGGGCTAAGCTTCCTACAGGGTAGCTGGAGCTTGAGGTCATGTGTGGACAACTGGATCCTTTGACCAGGTTTATAGTCGGGGTGGAGACGTCTTTGCAGAGTCCTCTGGGTAGATATGGCTCTTGTAGCCTGACGTGTACACTGTCCCATACCTGCTCACTATGCCTGATCCAGTCGTCCACCGCTGGCACATAGAGTGTTCACCTGACCAAGGGAACATTGGAGGTTGGTAACCCAGCACACGCTAGAATGGAGTGAGTCCAGTTGAGGAATGGGTGAAGCAGTTCTGTGCATTCAGCCCATGGCAGGAAGTCGTTCCACTTTTGTTGCCCAGGACCTGATCTGACCGTCTCCTTAAGTCTCTCCTCATGTCCGTTAGCCTGTGTATGATACCCTGAGGTGAGACGTTAATATCACGTTAAATATGACTTTAAAAGTTTTTTGCAGAAGGCCTGCTAGACTCTAAAGGTAAACTTGGGTCCTCGATCGGTGACAATGTTTTCTGGCAGGCCACACACCCTGAAAACTTGGTGGAGCAAAGTGTTGGCAGTCTCCATTGCAGTGGGTAAACCTTTCATGGGTATCAACCTGCATGACTTAAAGAATCTATCAATGATTTCCAATATTGTGGTGAGTCCATTGGAGTTGGGCAGATCAGTGATTAAGTCTATAAACAGGTGGGACCATGCTCTTTATGCAATGTGCAATGGTTACAGCAAGCCGGATGGTAGCTCCTTGGGGGTCTTGGATTGTGCACACACTTGACATGACTTTACATAACAAGCAGTTACATCATGAGTCAATGATGGCCACCTGAATGTGTTATGTATCAGTTAGATTGTCCTGTGAATACCTGGGTGTCCAGTGCTGATAGAGGTCTGTTTCCACTGAAACTGTTCTCTGACGTAGTGCTTGAGGTGCAAAGTGTTTGCTGTGGGTGGTAAGTAACGGTGAATTGGAAGCGTGTAAAAAAACAATGGCCAGTGGGCTTGGCAAGGATTAAGTCTGTTAGCTTCTTTGATATATTCAAGATTCTCATGATCCGTGATTACTTGAAATAGATGAACAGCTTCCTCTAGCCAGTGGCGCCACTCCTCTAAAGTGGCCTTCATGGAGAGTAACTCCTTATTAATTACGTCATAGTTTTGTTCATCTGAGTTCAGTTTTCTAGAAAAGAGAGCTGCAATGAGACTGTAATTTTGGATAAACATGTGGTAGAAATCGGCAAAGCCCAGGAATCGTTGGAGTTCCTTGACTGTAGAGGCTTGGGCCACTGCCTGGATTTTTGTCATGTCCAAGTCCTTTGTGACTGATGTTACAGCTGAGAAATGTAGTCTGCGTTGTGTGAAACTCGCATCTCTCAGCTTTCACGCACAGTTGATGCTGATGGAGGCGTGAGAAGGGCTGTCTTGACGTGCTTGATATGCTCAGTTTTGCTCTGTCAATATAAGCAATGACACATTGGTTAAGTGGGTCTCTGAAGATCTCCTTTATTAAAGATTGAAGCACTGCTGGTGCATTGGCAAGACCATAGGACATGACCTGATACTCATAGTTCTCCCTAGTGGTGATAAATGCAGTTTTCTATTTATCCCCTTCTTTGATCCTTTATAAGCACATCTTAAGTCTATCTTTGTGTAAATTTGTGCCTCAGAAAAGTAATTCCAGTGCTGAGGGGACAAGTGGAAGTGTGTACCTGTATTTAACTGTGACACTGTTCAAACCTCTGTAGTCAATCCGTGGACGAAGTCCGTCATCTTTTTTCCACAAGAAGAAGCATGCTTTTGCTGATGAGGTTGAGGGTCAGATGAACCCAGATGCTAGGGGCTCTTCAGTGTAGTTCTCCATGGCTAGGGTTTCAGGACCTGAGAGAGGGTATATCCTGCTCTTAGGTGGTGCTGTGTTGGGTAACAGTTCAATGGCGCAGTCCCATGGACGATGAGGTGGTAACCGGGTTGCCTTGATTTTACTGCATTTTTGGTACATTTGGAATCTTGATTTCTTTGGAGACCTCCCAGTGCTAGTAAGTGAGACATGGTATGGAAACAGTGACATGAAGACAATTGGCTTGACAGTAATTTGACCATTGTGCAAGCTCACGGGAGATGGATGAATCATGAACAGCTAGCCATGGATGGCCCAGGATGAATATGTTCTTGGTCTTGACAAACAGTAAAATGACTTCAGTGTAAAAACAGTCCAATCTGCAGGATATCTGGAACAGTTTGATGGGTTATGCCAGTGCCAATGGGTTCTTTGTTAACAGAGGTAATGTTGATAGCATCGATACATGGAACAAAAGGGATGTTGAGTTCTTTATCCAGATCTGCATGAATTAAATTAACAGTTGCTCCTGAATCCATTAGCACTGTAATGCCTTTGGAAGCCTCACTGAAGGAGATATCAAGGGGCATAGAAAAACTATGGTGAATAGGAGAGTGAGGTGAAATTTGTAGTACTCACTTGTAAACTGAATGTTTATTAATTCAGACAGAGTAGCATCCTCACCTTTTGCATGCAAGCTCGGCCTGTAGTTTGTGGTTAAGCCCCTCTTGGAAAACCGTTTTCAAGGCCACATCGTTCTAGCCACTCTGAGCCGCTAGAGTTCTGAATGTGATGGCATACTCAGCTGCTGCTTGAAAGCCCTGGCGTGAGTGAAGCAGCTGAACAGAAACATCTTTACCCCCAACTGGATATTCGAACACCTCTTTAACTTGTTGCACAAAGTAATCAAAGGATGTTTGAAACCGTGAATCTTTCTCCCAAACGGCTGAAGCTTACTTGACATGAAGCTTACTTGGCACACGTCAAGCTTTTTTTGTACTCATTTTTTACAAATGAGAAGCGTGTTCAACCAACATGGACGTGCAAGTGGTTGCCATTCTAATGAACAATACCTGCTTGTAAAAGCAATTGAACATATCCTGTCTCTGAGGCTAAATCACTAAATATTGAGAATACAACAGCACAAATTATATTTTTCTAACTCCAGATGATCAGACAAACGTCAGAACCAGCTGATAATCCCACATTTTGCTGATGAAAGAGAAGTGTGTGCTTATGGCATGAGAGGTGAACAGCAACGGTGTCTCAGTCTCCACCGGGCTTGAGTAAAATAATAATGTACTTACAAGGTGTGTACAATTTAAACTACTTTATTAAATAACTCCACTAACAGTAGCTGTTGTTCAGTTTGCATACTGCTGTTGTCCTTCTATTCTCCTGAACTCTTCCCTGTCTTCATTAAAGCTCCAGTGAAGAGTTGCCAGATACATAAGAAAAAGCAAAACAAGGCCCTTAAAACGCAATATAATAAATAGACATGGTAAAACCGTACCAAGAATCAATTTTAATTGAATCGTGAACCCAAGAATCAATTTTAATCGAATCAAAGAGATTCCAAAAGATTCGCACCCCTAGTAACGATGTGATTTTAAGCACTAAATCAACAGAAACTCAGCACTATCAGCTTTTATATAATCTTATAAATGCATTTAAAATAATACAGAATCGAATCATTAATCAAAATCAAATTGAATTTTGTGTATCAAATGATTTTGAATTTGCACTTGAATTGAATCAAAAACCTTTGAATTATGAATTAAATGAAAGCGATTCACTGTCTACCCAAAGATTCATTCACCTAGGGTCCATAAAGATGCTATTTTTGTTTTGTATTTTTTGCCAAGGTTCTCTTAGAAAAATCACAATTTAATTAAAAAATGTATTTGATTTGATGTATCAATTCACTAAAACGAGATAGAAATGGCTCACATTTTGAGCTCCATAAGATTCATTCTGTTCTCTCTTCTCCTGCCCCACTCTTTAGTGCAAAAGAAATGACAAACAAGGAGATGTGTCCTGATCTGAGGTCACTGTTGTGTAGCAGAGACTCTAAAGGTTGCTAAAAGCAGGCGAGACAGTCAGTAAGGACAAACCTGGGCATATGTTTCCCCTGGTGGATTGTGTGTGGGATTTTTATGAGTAGTTATACTTACCATGGGTGTCCTGTGAGGAATGAGAAAAAGTAGGAGAACGGTGTAGCCGTTTGGACTGAGAATTATTCTAAAACCATAACAAAGTATGGCAGTAGTTTGTGAAATGTTTTATATCTGTGTTTAGTGTTGTGTCTTGTGGTTTCCCCCATTTTGTTAATCTCCACTCTTGTAGGAAGTTGTGTAATATTTTGTCTTGTTCCGAGTGTTTGGGTTTTGCTCTTCTCTTACGAAGTTTACAGGGTTGTGCATCATTTAGAGTTGAACTGAGAATGCCTTTAAAATTCAGGTAGCACACAGGATGTGGATTTGCAAACATAAGGTAGAATTAAAATGGAATGCCATTCAAATCCACACATTTTTAAATAGAAAAGGAAAGTTTGTCAATACAAACTTGAATGTTGATTTGACCAAGAAAGTTAAAAAAAAGAAGAAAAATCAAAAGTTGGATGGATTGATAGATGGATATAGATTCTTAAATCGATATGGATTCTTAAATCCCAAGAATCAATGTTTTGGTCCATGCTGTTTTCAGTTGATGAATGAACAGAACATTGCCGTGTGCCTCTCATCCAATGCATTTTAATAAGCTTTGTGTTTTATTACTTTTGATATGAAAAAAAAGTCTCCGATTTTAAATTGTCCATTTTATTATGAAATTCAGATAATACAGATCAGTGTTGCTGCCTCAGATCAAGTGAAGTCTACGTGAACGGATCATCTCTTGCACTTTACAGCACGAAATAAACATGAATGAACATCAGAAGGTATATTGAAAGATACAGTGCAACTTAATGAAATCCATGTCTCATGTAATCGCTCAATCAGTGTTTCATCCATGGAAAGCCATTAGAAAATTAAGTTTCATCCTTAGAAAAGCCATTCGGTGACCGTAAACTCAATACTCGGCTAGAAAAATAACTCTAGAAAGGAGCATTTTCCTAATGTATGCCCCATATTGCATATTCATTATTTTTTCATGGTTCTTCAATATTTAATGTATGTGTGAATAATCAGTCAAGTTTTAATGACAGCCACCATTTAAATTTTATTTATATATATATATATATATATATATATATATATATATATATATATATATATATATATATATATATATATATATATATATATATATATATATATATATATAATTTTTTTTTTTTTTTTTAGAAATTAGTAGAAGAAATTTAATTAGTAGAAATTTAATTAGGCCTATATAATTATGAAGTTACTATTGAAGTTAGTAAGTAATTTTATCATAACATGATAAATGCATCAAGAGAGATCATTGTCATTAGAGTTTTGGTCTTTGCTTCTGCTCAGACAGATGACTTCTCTTGACTGTTTTAATTTATTCTTCAGATAGCCTTCAGATTTTTCCATCACTTTAAAAAAAATTCAGTCATTGACGGAAAATGTTTGGTTAACGCGACCTCCGATAGATGGATAAATTCATAGATACATACCATACCATACCATACCATACCATATGATACCGATGGGTATCCCCACATTTTTCTTGTTATCCAATTTCACAATGAAGAACATAAAATTACGGAAGTAAAATGGGTTGTGAACGTCACTTCAGGTTGACAGTTTTTCTCCAGCAAGTACAACTCATATTTTCCGCAGCATGTAAAAATTTTGTCTCCCTTTTTTTCTTATTGCTCATGCATTAAAGACTGTCCAGAGCTGTAGTTTAGGTATGGTCTGTAAAGTCTGTAAATGAATAAAATGAGGAGCTGTGGAGCTCTAAGTGGAAACAGAGCTCAATAACAAAAGTCCAAGTTCAAGAACAGCTACTCAAACAGAAGTTGTGGAAAGTGTGTTAAAGGTAAAAGTGTGTGTGTGTGTGTGTGTGTGTGTGTGTGTGTGTGAGAGAGAGAGAGAGAGAGAGAGAGAGAGAAAAGAGAGGTCCAGTCTAGAGCGAGAAGTCAATAGTCTGAGTCTGTAAGTCTGGTTAATGAATACCGCCCCCTCAGGGTGATCCCTTCATGTAAACACTTCATCACACTAGCAGTGAGAGACTGCATAGCTCCCAGGGGCACGGCCACTCACCGCCCATGACTTTAAAGCCTATCAATATCTCCCATCCTCAGGTAAACACACACACAAACAAACTTGGCAGTCTTGACGCAAACTGACAGGAACCTGTATTGGTTTGTTCCCCTCTGATTTATTCCTGTGTGTGTGGCCCTTCTTCCTTTCTACTCTTTAGAAGCTCATTTTGGGGTATTACCATAGTTGATAGTCCAGTTAGAGAGAGAGAGAGGACTAATGAGGATTATATTAGTTAATGCTGACTGCAGCTACTCTAATCACTCCTAATCAATACTGTTGCCTATTCATGTGTTGTACTTCAGTGTGTGTTTATTCAGCTATATTTCAGGACAAAGTGTTCTCAGGAAGTTAGTTACATTTGACAAAACCTCCCTAGAAATGTTTTTTTTTTCATTATTATTTTAAAAAGTGCAAAAAAAAAAAAACAGACTTTTAGGGGTATGGGTTGTATTGAGACAAATTATGTCAGTCGGTATTTAGATAGATATGTTACATATTATTGCATGCATGTTTCGCTATTTTTGTTGCCAAATTTTGGAAAATGGTCTTACAAACACAGTAAAACCTCAATATAAACTCTTTATGAATCAAAAGTTTCATAAAAGGCCCAAAAAATGTTTTTAATTAAAATCTAAAAATATAATTTTAACTGAAAAAAAGAATGTAAATGCCACTGTTAAAAATGTTAATTGTTAAATTGTTTAAAAGTGTTGATTATTTGTACAATTTGTTTACTAAATTCTGTGAATGTATAACTGTAGAATTAATGGAACAATACATGTAATTTTACTTTAAAATATTACACTAATGATACATGTAAATGTGAAGTACCTTATTTATGGTGAAAATTAATATATATATATATATATATATATATATATATATCTCATAAAAAAACATTTTATTCTTAAAGTACATATATTGTTTAAAGTACAATTTATATGGTAAAAACTGTAAAAGGAAGTTCCCAAAAGTTCATTACTTCTATATAAAAATGTATAGTTAGAGTTTAGTTTGAGAATAGTATATTATTTTTAGTTATAAGTTATACAGATTTGTGCTCAGTTATGGACGTGGAGTGGTTTATGTTACATTTATTTACCTGAAGTTTATTGTAGTATTTTAATGTCTTTTGTGTTTTGTTATTGTTGTATAAGTTAGTGTAAAAATATTTCAGGTCCAGAATGGAATGTTGGAGCCTGTATATATTACACCTTTCAAGCATATATTTCAATAAGTGTTATAATGTTAATACACCAAGCAAGTCCCTAAACCATAAATATGACCATATTTTACAATAAAATTTACATATATAATGCAATGTTCAACCATTTGCAGTAAGATAACTTACTGTTAACCTATTAACATATTGTAGTGTTTATTTAAAAAAATATGTACAACTTACAAACTTTTTCACAGTTCACAGTATAAAATGAAATATATTATGTACTGTAGACGGCATCAAATTTACATTGTGTAATGCCTGAAACATCACTATTTTTATATCCAGTTTACGCTAAATTTTCTTATTCCCGTCTTATATTGTCCAAATACATAATGCAATATATCAGTCTAAAGTCCGTGCCTGCTTCCACAAATATGAGGCACATTTTCTTGGCTACACTTGGCTTAACTGTGAAGCTGATCTCTGCTGATGTGATGGCTGACGGCAGTGTGATTTAGACTTCCACCTGAGCAATCACAGGTGTTGTGACGGAGCCAGACTGATGTGTCTGTGTCTCAGCTGCACGAAGCTTGGCCTCCAGCAAGAGACGCTATGAGTCATCTCTAAAGACACTGACACGCACTGAATAGAGTCGTCTGTGGAGTGAGGTGATATTGTAAGAAATGTTAGTTTTGAGTTACTATAAAAAGATTTAGGTACTATTATAGTTTTTTAATACAATTTTAAATTAGCTTTTATTTTTATATTTTCAGATTTCATTTTAGTTTTATATTGTATTCTATTAAATATATTTTTTTACGTTAACATGTTAATATTTATAATATTTTAATAATTTAAACCGTTTCAGTTAGTTGCTAAAGCAACCATTCTTTTTAAAGATTGATCTAATATTTATATTTTATTATTATTTCAATTAAGTTTTTAATTAGCAATTACAATGCTGATATTATACATCATCATAGTATTTCTTGTACTTCCTGCATACTGATTTACTGTAAATATTTAAAAATTATATTTAAGTATTAAAAGTGACTTGCATTAAAAATCGCTATTGAAAATAATGGGGAATTAAAAAATTACTTAGTTAATACTTATGATAACGTAAATCATGTGTCTTACTTATCAGACTTTTGCCTGGATGACAGAGTCGTCCAAAACAGTATAAAGTCTAAGTGTTTTAAGACTCATTGAAATGGTACCCCAGTAACATTTCTTTTTTAAAAAAAATTCAGAGGTTGTCATAAACTCTTCTTATCTGTCTGACCTTACTGTGACCGGCTCGCACGGGGAAAGCTCGTCTCACCACAGATTGTCTTATCGTTGTAAATATCCTCAGAGTCACGCACTCACATATAGCTGTTACCGTAACTCGGCCTGGAACATTTCAAATTATCAGAGAGAGGTCAGAGGGGAAAGTAGGGCACAAACACAGGTCAAGCTTCCCACATTTAAAGCAATGCAGTGGTGCCATGACCCCAGATGCCGCCAGAGGGCGCTAAAGCAAAACCTACATCTCTTTCAACTTCAGTCATAACAAGGCCAATTTTAGCACTCAAGTCTGACAAACAGGTCTTAAAAACGACAACAGTTAAATTGTGTAAACGATTCATCTTTGTAAACACAAATGAATTAAGCGGCATGTCCTGTGCTTTTGAGACATAAACATTTCTTTGTTTTGTCTATTCGCAAAGCTAGTTGCCTGTGTTCTTTTAATTTTATTTAGAGTTAGATCATTGGCCAGAATGTCACAAAAACATATCCAGGTGATATTTCATATCAAAGTCAATGAGAAGATGAAAAATTTTCTAACCCTAACCCTAGCCCTAAAAAAAAGATGTAATATAACTGTTAAACATTTAAATCAGTATATAGGCGTTACATGAAATACTATGATATATAAATACCAGTGTTGTTATTGTTGACTGAAACTAAATATAGTACAAATCTTTTTTTGTTCATTTAAATAAAATACTAAAATAACATTGGGAAATTGTGTTAATAATATATAATGAATAATAATTTTCACATTACAATAATGGGAGTTTGGGTGGAGTAGCCGAATGCTTAAATTGCTATAAATATGCACCAAAAATTAATTAAAAGTGAACGTTTTTAAAACTGGCTTCATTTTCTCTAAAAGAAAACAGAAATTCATATTTCTTCATTCACAAATACAGTGGCCCCAAAATATTATGAATTTGAATTTTTTTTTTTTTTTTTTTTTTAAATTTGAATTAAAGTCACCATGTAATGTAAGTTGCAATAGCCTTTTCTTTTCTTCCCTATTGTGACATATATCGGAGTAGAAAGTCTTCTTGAATAAAAACGAGGATGGGACTTGAACTTGATCAGGAATCGATTGGATTGTTGGATGGTTGTGGTTTGCTATTGCTGTAATTTCATGTGAGCGACAGGTTGTCCCATCCTTGCATCAGAAAACACGTCATCAGAGAAGAGCAGAGATGTCACTGCAAGAAGGAGGGGGAGTTATTTTGATTAAAGATTATGAGGACACATTAATAAAACAAAAAAATGATGTGCAGGGATAAATCATTTATAATACACACTCAAATATGTGCATGACAAGTGAGATTCACCAATTAAGAGTTAGACATAGACGGCCAAAAACATTATGCATTTTAAATATCAAAGCAAGTGTCATTCATTTTAAAGTAAGATTTTCAAACTAAATATTTCACAAAAAAGTATGAAATGATAAATATGTTTAGAATACTTGTAGGGTAAGTATAGGTTCCTCTGGAGGAGAAGTGACCTCATACATCCACTAAAAAGCCCAGCGACATCCGTGATGTGACTAGTTGTGATAAAAGCTATAGAATCATGTTTGCAGATGACACTTGGTTTGATATTAATGTAATTCCATTAATTTCACAAATTAAGTGTGACTTGAGTGTCCAAATACTTTTGGGGAGGGGGTGGGGGGGTTTCTTCACTTTCGTCCACTCAGCCGGACATTCCCCACACCAAAACCACCCCGGATATTTATAGACCGCAGACATTTGGGAAAGAAGGGGGGTGTCTGACACATCTGCTGAATATCTGCTAGACTGTGGGGTCAGCCCAAGGTTAAAGCCTCTTCAATGCCTGCCTTGATTGGTCGTGGCTGGCACTAGTGTGTGTGTGTGTGTGTGTGTGTGTGTGTGTGTAATTCTAACCGTCTCTACACACACAGTCCCATTGAGGGTAGAGCAACCTCTCTCTCTCTCTCTCTCGCTCTCTCTCTCTCTCTCTCTCACACCACCGCCATTGTCAGCGCCAGTCTCCCCTCCCACCGCTCCTGTCTGTCTGTCTGGAGCTGCTCCCCTCTCGGAGGAGGGAGGCGCAGGAGGAGGTGGGCTGTGAGCCTGAGACCGTCACAGAAAGCCATTCTTCTGAATGAAAGCGAGAGGAAAAGACCGTCAAGATGCGGGGAACGTATTTACCGTAGTCTAGAAGCAGAAAATGCGTCGGAGAGTCGTGAGAATGGCATGAGACGCGCGTGCACCGAGACCGCAGGCTGCTGCTGTGGAAGTGTTCCTCAGTTCATGTGAGGGCCGCGGCCGGCGGCTCTCTTCCCCCCGTCCCGTCACTTCCCCGAGCCCCCATGCGAAACATCACGGTCCCGGACAGCAGCTCCAGCAACAACAACAACAACGCCGCCAACTCCAATGACACATGCTCCTGCAACTGCACCCTATCCCAGCCACAGGGAATGGATATATGTAAGTAGGGCGGGTTTTTCTGAGCCGTTTTCGAATGCGGAGAGAACGCAGACTGTTACATTAGATCAATTGTCGAACGTGTACCGAATGAAAATGGAATATTTTTAACCTATCGTACTCGACTCAAGCTTGTGGCGATGTAACCGCTTTAGATTCAATCGTTTAATTCGGTCTGCATTTGAAAATGTATCAAATGTAACTGTGGCAGTTCCGTTATTATGGAGGCAAGTGGTGTAAATATGTCAAACGCGAACGTATTAAAGATATATCTGAGTGTAAACGTCATTCTCAGGTCGAATTATTACAGTATTTGGCCGTTATTATTCACTATCTGACTTGTACACCCATCGAATTTGGCTGTGGCGTATTAAAGTATTCGTTTAGCCCCCCAAAAATGCGACGTGTTTGTCAAAACGACTTTTGATAAGCCCTTGCTGTATTTTAAACAGCTCGACCAATTAAGTATAATAATATAACTGAGTGTTGCTGATGACTCGGGCGTCTGGGAGTGTTTGGAACTGGAACACAACTCAATGCATCAGTTGAAGATTGCTGGTATTGCTGTGGGGGCTGCGCACAATATGGCAAGCCATATAACATATATCACTGAAAACTAACTAGTGTCTGTTTTATGAGTGCTTATTTCTTAATTACGAGTATGTAATGCAATAGTGATTAGTATAGTTTTCAATTTGTCATTAGCACTTGTTAGATAGCTACTAGCACAGGTTTTATGAGAATATTGTTACTAGTAGCTTTTCTCGTTAGTCACAGTTACTTTTTATGTCAGGTGTTCTTTCTGAAATAGATACTAGTAGCTATTTTAGTATATTCTAAGTATACTATTGGAATAAGTATTTGTATATAATGATAGATACAACTAGAAAAATTGGAGGAAAAAAAGTCACTTAGTAATATCTAAAAATAATTTTATAGACAAACGTTAAACTAGCTTGCCATAGTGCACACATTCTTTAACTCTATCCCTTCTGTTGGGTTCCCAGACAGATGCACCTCAAGTTGTCCTGATGTGCTTATTCTCACCATTAATGTACTATTTAATCACATTTTCTATTAGCATTTATGCTATAAATGAGAACTGTACTTAATGTGATATTACTTTGTGGAACCTCTTGTAATCGCCTCATGTTGTTTTTACTATAACATCCTGGAAGCTGTAGGGTAAAATTTTGCTGAACATCTTAAAACTGTGTGTATGTCCGCTGGCGTTATTGCTGGGAATTGGTTCACTGCGGTCTGGAGCGGGCAGCCAGTCAGTCAACCCTTCCCCCACTTCAGCCCAGACTGGCTGAGACTCTGGGCTGTCTGAATCCACAGAGGACAAAAGGGCCTGTCATAATCAGTACTCGCACTGGCTATTTCTGCCGCAAATGGGATGAATTATTAAAAGTAAACCTTCATATGAAAGAATCGTCCCTCTTCTCAAAGCCCCCTGGTAGACGGCACTGATGTCTTGCCCCAGAAACTTTTCATTTGCTCATGAACTTGAATTGATTTCTGTTCTGTAAGATGTGTGATGCATATGCAGTGTCCCTTAGCTAGTGAGGACTACATTAGAAAGAACTAGGAAAAAAGAGAAAAGTTTAGTGTTTTGAAAATAAATGCAAAGGCAATTTGATTTTGTATATGGGTGAATCTCACGGAAACAACTACTACAATTGCTAAGGGGGTGATTGCAAATTTGATATCTTATTCTCTTCTTACCAACGTAATCAATCTCTCAATATTTTTTCTTCTTGTAAAGAAGATATATACAGTTTTGAATTTTTTTCTCTTTTGCTATTAGAGCAAATGGAAATGCAAAAAAATCTTATTGTCATAACAACGAAATAAATCATTGTACAATGAATTGAATTAAAATCAGCATAAATTAAAGGCAATTTTTTGCATTTAGACTATAAAAACAATTTGCCTAATTGCCATGTCACAATGCAAAAAATAAATGCGGGTCTAAAATATACTTTATTTTACTATTTTGATTTTGAGATGACATATGAGCTGTACTCAATGCTCATTCATGACGGGTTTCAATAGATGCAATTCTTTGATTAATTTGCCTACTCATGCTTGCTAAATGGTCTTGGCACAAATTGTGTGTATAATATTTCTTCCTGTTTTTGATTGATAAGGCATACCAACTCTATACGTGTCTGTGTCGACACATGAATGTGAAGAGTGCATTGGTAGTTTCCGTGTCTGTGCTGTGGTGTTCGGGACGGGCCGTGCAGACAGTGGAATGCTTGGTGACTTGGCGCTTAGATTCTACTGCAGTATTGGCTGCATTCGGGGCCGGAGATCCAGTGAGGCTGGAAAACCGGGGGAGCCAGTGACTCCGCAGACACACACAAAATCACAAAAAGGACACACCTTTCAGGGCTCAGCATGTAAAACTTGCCAGTATAATCAGTGTCGTATTAGCCTTAGCGTTCAGCACACATCAAACGAGTGGATTAGATTGCATTTTCATGCATGTGTGTACGCTGTTGAATTCTAGGAGTTTCTTCCCTGGTGTCTTTTCCAGGTCTGGCCCCATATTAGCTGTTGTTCTGTCTGCTGTTTTAGGCACAGTCTACATCTGAGGTTTTGCGAGCTAAAGGCTGCTTATCTTATCTGACAAAGGCCTTACACCATACGGCTATTTCAAATGAAAACAGAACCCAGCTATTAATAGACCGTTGTGTATAACGGCACTGTTGCATAGCTAGTCGTGCTGCATGGAAAAAGAAATGCACGATCATTGCGTCTTTCTTTCTATAGCTGTCTTGCTCTCACTCACAAATGGCTGCACACACATGGATAGTGTAGTCCATTTCCAGTGGGGCAGTGGCCAAAGTCAAGCTCCAGAATGGAGAAACAGGATATTGGACTGGCATTCGGCTCACTAGTGCGCTGCAGCTCGTATGTAACAAATACGCAGGGGAC
The DNA here is from genome assembly GCA_038088235.1 of Zacco platypus. Classification (NCBI taxonomy): domain Eukaryota; kingdom Metazoa; phylum Chordata; class Actinopteri; order Cypriniformes; family Xenocyprididae; genus Zacco; species Zacco platypus. Next base: position 18,271,953 of record CM076071.1, on the reverse strand, counting down.
AAAAACACCATCCTCGTCAATATCTGATCTCTGCATCAATTTGGCACCTTTTTTATTTTCCACTGGCGGGTCGAAGCTTGGCCCGGTCTAGAGGGTGAGGCCTGAGACGGGACACAAGAGTCGAGTGTTTATTGTCAGAGGCCAGAGGTTCTGTCTGTGTTGTTAACTATTTATGACAGATGCTGCCTTTAGAAATATGGTAGTAAAAGTTTAGCGTGAGAGCTTGTTGGTTTTTTTAAGCTTAATTTAACATGTTTTAAAATGTCATTTAAAGTTAATTCAGTCAGCTTATATTCATTAGGTTATATCTTGGGATTGGGTTTTTAGTTCAAAACTTATGGTAATAGTCGAAGACATGCTTTTTTCCATAATATAAGACATCATTTTGATTGAATAGCCAAATTTGACCAATAATCAATGATTTGCCACTTATTTTGCTATCGTTTTACTAACACTTATAAGTTCAGTGTTAATTTTTACAGCAAATTTAGTTTTAGTCATAGTCTTTTGACTAAAATGCCATTTAGTTTTACTCATATTTTATTCATCTGAAATAGTTTTAGTTTTAGTCTAGTTTTAGGCGACTAAATATTTAGTTGACAAAAATCTAATGGGTTTAGTTGAAATGCATCAAGCATTTTTCTAACAATACATGGATCCAATACACTGATACACATCCAATATAATTGCAGTTAACATTTATTTTATTTCAAGTAATGAAAACATTTTTTATGGTTTTAGTTTTATTTAACTAATAACCCTGATACTACTAAAATCTATATAATTTATAATGTTTCAAATAATTTTTTAGTCTTTTCTTCCTGTGATGGGGCATTCCAGACAGAAGCTACAATAGTTTACTGTGAATTAAATGGAAATTAAACAAAATTAAATAGAATTTATTGTGTAACCAAAATATCAATAATAACCAGGGAAAAAAAACATAATAGGCTGTAGTGCATGACTGCTAATTATAAACAAGCCCCCAAAACACTGTGACTCTTATTTTGAAATGCATGCAGTCTACACTGTTCAGACTGCTCATTCAAGTTCAGATGACGGAGATTGTCATAATTCATCAACATTAGTTCATAAGCAGTCTCGTGACATAAATGTACTCTATTCATTGATTGCGAATGCAAACTGCTCTGAAGCAGTCTGACATCAGTTCTGACTGGATCTCTTCCCAAATCGTCCCTCCCTAACATTTTCTTCTCCTTTTTATTTGTTGGTGAAAATGAGAGTAGATTTTCTTCATAGTTTTTCATCTCTGCACTGTAAGCTGCATTTTAGACCATGTGAGTACTAAATTGAGTTCTCTTTCAAGTCTTCTTGCACTTGAACAGAAAATTCACAAAAAAATTATCAAATGTATTGGCGAGTATCCTAGCAAACATAGTCGGTTATGTCTTAAGTGAACGTAAACAGTCGAGAAACAGCAGCGGTGACCGCAGCCTAATATTCCTGCTGTTTCATCTTTATTTAATTTATACATTGAAGATTATATGCAGTTATTTTAGATTTGGTTACTTTATTTAATTTTCTACCTGATAACGACTGTTAGACCTACCTGAAAAAACTGAAAAGCACTGTTTATTTTAATTTTTATCTTTGCTCTATTGTATTTATTTGTGCTATTCGTTGTAGTTTGATTATTTGTTCTTATTTTCTTACTTGACAGCAGTTCTTTTTTCCCCCTGAACATAGCTCATACCGAACCGTACCGAAACTGTGACCCTAAAACCGTGATACAAACCGAACTGTGAGTAATTTTACATCTCTATTATATAAATATACATTGTTTTTGACTTTTTTAAAAACACTGAAAAGCATTTGGTATAAAAACAATTTCAATCAGAAATTGTGTGAATTTTTATCAATTAAATTAAGACTTAAATGTTTTTTTTTCTTGTAAAACCAATATTTTACGTATATAATTTTTATATATAGGGTTGTCGTGGTGAGGGAATTTCCCATACAGAGATTTTGAGTGGCTTAATATCGCAATATGCAATATTATCGCTTTTTTAATTTATTATTTTTGATTTTTTGCTTTATAAATAAGTGTTACAATGTGGTCAGCAGGCAAAAAGATTAAGAATATTCAAAAAAAACAAAATAAACTTTATTAATAATCCAAACATTCTGAATGACGACGCAGGAGAATAACGCTACCCACATTATGCATAAACAAGAAATGACAAAGAACAACTGAAACACGGCTATAAAAACAGGGGATGCAACATTTTAGTTACATTCATTATTACCACCAGCTCTTGACTAAGTGAAGTTGCTGAGAATGTGGTAGTGATTCACATTTTGTGTGTAAGTGTTGTTGTGAATTGTGTGAATTGTGCGAACACATAGGAGAGATCTGTAATTGCCTTGTTAGAGAGGTGTCAGTCAAACGACCCCATGGGCCCTAGCACTCTATCCAATACAATATGCATGTTCAGTTCAACTCTTCCTCTGCAGCTTCGCTCCAGGGTAGACTCAAGGTCACATCCCTGCCCCAGTAACCCCGGGCAGGGCAATCAAAACTGGACTTTACGGGCCCATCTTGGCCATAACAGCGCTCTGTCCAATAATCTAATGCACCTAATGCACGAGCTCAGAGGGGTGTGTGTGTGCACTTCTGTGAGCAAGTGTGATGAGGTCACAATGGAGGTCAGCTGTCAACCCCTCCTGCTAATCTTTGTATGGCCTGTTCGCGCTCCGAGGAGGGTGGGTGCGCTCTCTGTGTCATGTCAAAAGGGTTTTAAGGCACACAGGGGGTGGGTCAGTCTGCTGAGGGCTAACTAGATTCATTTTTACAACACTACTAAAACGTAAAGCACTAAAACGCACCATTTCATTTCCGTCAGACCATTAAACGAAGTGAACATCCACACCCCAAGATAACAGTGCTGTACTAATGAAATGTTTCTTTTGAACCACAACTTAAAAACGGATGTGTTTTTGACTGGCAGGAAGCTACTTTTAAACAGTAGCTTCCTAAGCTACAAGCTACTTATAATTTAAAGCAGTTCAAATAACTACAGAAAAGCTGCTTTTTGAAACAGTAGTTAGTTACCACAAGCTACTAATAAAAATAAGGTCATTATATTGAAGGTTTCTATAATGAAAATGTCTTTTCAAGAATATACACTACTGGTCAAAAGTTTTTGAACGGTAAGATTTTTTAATATTTATAAAAGAAGTGTCTTCTGCTCACCGAGGCTTCATTTATTTGATCCAAATTACAGCAAAAACAGTAATATTGTGAACATTTTTAAAGAACCGTTTTCTATTTGAATATATTGTAAATGCAATTTATTTCTGTGATGGCAAAGCTGAATTTTCAGCATCATTACTTACGGTCTTCAGTGTCACACGATCCTTCAGAAATCATTCTATTATGCTGATTTGCTGCTAAAGAAACATTTATTATTATTATCAATGTTGAAAACAGTTTTTTTCTGGATTATTTGATGAATAGAAAGTTCAAAAGGACAGCATTTATCTGAAACAGAAAGCTTTTGTAACATTATCATTACGGTTCAAAATTTTGGGGTCAGTAAGAGGTTGTTTTTTTTTTTGGAAGGAAATGAATACTTTTATTCAGCAAGGATGCATTAAATTGATCAAAACTGATAGTATAGACATTTATAATGTTGCAAAAGATTTATATTTCAGATAAATGCAGTAATATGTCACAATATTGCTGTTTTTGCTGTATTATGAAGCCTTGGTGAACAGAAGAGACTTTTAAAAACATTTTAAAAAGTCTTACCATTAAAAAACTTTTGACTGTTAGTGTAGCTATGCAATGGAGTAATTTAAAACTGAAGAGACTTGTTTTTCTGGCACACAACAAGGATTTTTAAATGATGGAACATCTCAGTGACAATATTAAACTTGAATAAATAAATTTACACTAAATAGATTATAAAAAAATAAGATTACTCCCTAATTTCTGTAACTAAATTAAAGAAAGAAGCATAATGAAGTATTTGAAGCATTTAACAAAATACTTGGCTAAAAAAGAAGACCTCTTGTCATTTTTTTTCCCCCGGTTCATTTACATTAACCTCTTCAACAAACTGATTCTCTAGAAGTCTCTCTTGGTGACTATTTTACATTTTGGTGAATTTGTGGCTAAATTGGTATGAATTTGTACAATCTTGTTCATATGCGTCTGTACTTATCTGGTTAGACCACACTGACAGATAAGTTTAGGTGTGTATCTTCATGCTTACATTTTGTTCTAAAAAAATGTACATTTCTGTACAAATCACATTATATAAATTTATACGAAATAGTCACCTCCTAAAGTAGTTTTATCGTGAAATCGTGTTGGGACATTTTAAGAGAGCACATTTGGTTACTGGTTATTCATTGCAAAACTGTGTTGCACTTTATTGCACTACGATATATCTTGTTGGAAAAAGTAATGGAAACATTGATGAAAAAACTTTGGAAAACAGCTGAGCTACCATCAAATTACTTAAAATTGTATTTGAGTTAACATCACTGTTTTAATAGTCCCAAGCCCAACATTTGTTTATGTGAGTGTTGTCGGGTCATTTCACCATCGTATTCCAGGTGTCTTCGGAAGATAAAAAGGGGGCAGCTTCGGGGTGTCACCCTCCACTCTTGCCCTCTGACAGCAGCAGCTGAGCCTCACCCTGCAGCAGTCAGCCAGCCTTGACATTGGCCATGGTCCCCTTCTTTGTGTCTGGCCCTGCACCCACCCTCTGGGATTCTCCATGGGCCCCCGGGGGACTCGTCTCAGAGGAGATTGGTAGTCATGCTGGGGGTTTGGCGAGCCCTTCAGGGAGGCTTGTTGTGTGTTTTGTACAGGTCTGGCAGAGTCGTATCTGGACAGACCCATGTATGTATTCATGCTGTCTGTTGGGGGTGTGCTGAGAATGGATAGGGTTTAAGAGTGCTCGTCTCTCGCCTGTGTTTGGCTTTTGTGTAACCAGAGGACCAGACTTGTGTCTGATGTCAGCCCTTTTTATTTGGAGGTCATTTCCTTTAGGCTGTCACACAAACACCATGGCAGTTGTGTCTTGTTCAGTGTGTGTTTTTATATTACTATTATTGTTGTTGTTGTTGTTGTTGTTTTAGTGAAAAATAATACAATATATAGTGTATATTAAGACAGTTTCTGATGTCCCTTAAGCTTCTACAGGTCAACTAAAAGTTAAAAGTTTTAAAAATAGCCAATACAATATCAAGAAAGTGAGGGGTGATAAATAAAGGGATGCACTGTATAAATTCTACTGTGTAAAAACAACATTTTCTCAAAATTCTCTAAAAATACACTACCATTCAAATGTCTAGGTTCATGAAATTTTTTTTATCAGTTTTCACAAAAAAAAAAAGCAGCACAGTCATTTTCAACATTGATAATAATAAGACATGTTTTTTGAGCAGCAAATCAGCATATTAAAATAATTTCTGAGGGATCATGTGACACTGAAGACTAGAGTAATGATGCCGAAAATTCAGCTTTGCTATTACAGGAATAAATTACATTTAAAAAATGCAATAGAAAACAGTCATTTTATATTGTAATACTGTTTCACAATATAATATAAGCATAACTTTTCAACTTTAGTGTATATTTTAATTTGAGCAGAAAATATGTAATCTGATGTAGATGCTAGATATTAAAACTAATTTTTATAATCACAATTTATTTTGGTTTTTGTTCAAAATGGCCCAGTTTTAGTGGGTTAAATACAATGAGCAGCACCATCTTGCAATTTCTTCGAGGGTGCTTTGAGTTTTTAAAAAAGCTAAATTAAAGCTTCAAGCATGCACATGAATATTTTTTGTATGGTTAGCTGTAAATCCAAAAACTTTATATTTTCTGTGCAGTATAGTGAAATTTATAGAAGGAAAAACATTTTTTTTTTAAATGCAGACATAGACATTTGATTAAAAAAAAATCCTGCGTGTGGTTTTCAAAACAGTCACGGCAGAACGCAGACCTATCAAAAGCAGCTTCGCTGTTTAGCTTTTACCCAGGAATGTAAACGATTTGTCCGCATAACACACACAGCATCTGGCCTCCCTTCCGCTGCCTTTTTTGTGTTGTTGTTGTAAAATGGTGCATTGGTGCTGCGGGCAAGAGAAGACAGCCGAGCAGACAGCAGACGCAACAGAATCAGATCAGACGCGATGTTATCAGACTGTGTGTCTCACACCCATCCCCTCTCATCAGGCATGCATGCACTGGGTCCTGCTCTCAGACATCACCCCTCCAACCCCCTGCTCTCAGAGTTGAAAGGTCAGAAGGTCTCTGCGGTAACTCTTAGCTTCTCATTCATCGGGCTCGTCCTCGTGGAGTTCAGGCTGCCTGATTTAAATATGAAAACAATCTTTTCTGCATTGGCAATTACCAGAAACGAACCCTGCTAAAACACAAAGGATTATTTTAGCAATAATTTGAATATTTGAGGTTTATTTCACAGTACACAATTAACATTGATGATTGGATTTGTGGAGTTTGTGTTTGCAAATATTTAAGATGAGAAGTAAAATCTAAAAAAAAAATAATAATAAAGGAATCTTTTCCACAGGTTTTCACTAAACTATTGCAAGTGAATCAAACGTATTCTCGTTATTTTTATATATATTTATTTCTTTATTTTTACTACTGAAGTTTAATTCTGAGAATCTTGAAGCTAGGTTTTTGGAAATAATGGCCAAATAAAATGTACATTTCATTCATTGTAATATTCACAATTGTGCTTATTTCACACATGAAACAAAACAATTGCATACTGCATTGTAGTATTTATTGAACTTTTTTTCACATGATATTTTAGAGTTTATCATATATTTTACAAACATCTTATGGCAACATTAAAGCTTTGTTGTTGTGTGGCTGGTGGCTGGTATTGGGGGAGGGATGTGTCCTGACCCCTATTTGAAAGTCAGTCGGGGATCTGATTATGTCGGTCACCCCTTTCGGCACCTGACCCCAAATTGAGAGAATGGGGGAGCTGGGAGTATTATTTTATTAAGATCAAGTCAGCAGTTGGTCTGTCTGGGAAAAATTACCTCTTGAATTGCCCCTTTGAAATCAAATTATGATAGAAATCTATTATCTAAATATATAAATTATATCTAAAAAAATAACAATTTTGTTTTTTTCAATTCGCGCTTATTATATTAAGAACCTCAATTCCACAAGACTATATTATATATATTAATTATATAAGTTATATTACATGTTATGTTACATAAAATCAGGGTCCAGGTCTTAGTTTGACTGAGAGAGTAAGAGGTTTATACGAATGGCTTGTGCAGTTTGTTGAAAACGGCTAACACAGCTAACAGCTGTCATAAAGACAAAATTATTCTTGTTGAAAATACAGAAATGCAGTTTCATGGACGCTAAGATCTATTAATGGCTTGTAAATGTTTTCTGATCACCTACAATTTGCTGGTAGAAAGAAGTAAATTTTGTGTCCTGGATATAAATTTGACTGTTTGAGTGCTTTCCTTGTCCCAACATGTCACACAACATTGTTGACAAACTATCCTGCAAATGGCTTGTTAAATGCAGTTCGAATATCGAATATCAATTTCTACAATGGGCCATAAGTGAATGACCAGACAATTAATGTGTTGTTTTTACCTATCAATATTTTTTGTCCTCATGGATACCAAAAGGTTATGAGAGGATGCCAATTTAGTCACAGCTAAAGAGCAGGGATGGCTCACACAGAATGTGTTTTTGCTGTTAAAAACGTGAGATGCAGGCGAGTGAAATGAGAAAAAGCGCAAGCAAAGATGTTTTTTTAAAAACTGAAAAACTATAAACTCGAACAGTGTGTTTTTAGAATGCCGTGTCCTGCATGAGACGCTGCAAAAGACATGAAGCGCAACAGTTAAAGACGTCCGTCTAGCGTGTTTGCATTGAAAAGCAATGGAAAATAGCACAGTGGAATGGGAAAATGTTCTCTGTATGAATGGCCCCAAGGCGTGATATGCAGTGAAGTAACTGCAACCCCTAAAGTAATGGCAATACACAATATAGCACAAGCTTGAGTGTCTTATCACTTTCATTAATAAAAAGCAAATTCATGAAGTGATATTTTTAAGTTTAGAAAACGTAAAAACTAAGGTTGATAGCTGGCATCTTTTGTAACTGTGCAATGACCAGGTGTTTCACATCATAGCGGTTACTATATTAGGTATTTTAGCACGACTGGAATGCTGTATTGACCAATCAGCTTCTAAGACAAGAACTATCCATAGTATGTTAAAAAAGGGCATGTCTAGCATATATTATACTGTTTTACGTTTTACTTCCAGGTCTTGTTTTTATTTTAATTTTTTTGGTCCTGTTCGTCAACCACTCATTCTCTTCGCATGTACGGCCGTGTCAGCTGCGTAGGAGATAGGAGGTAGTGAACACACTGAAGGTAGTGTGTTCCTCAGGGAGCGCATGGAGGCCGAGGGGTTATGTGAGTGTTAATCTAGTGAGTCAGTGTTCAGATAGGATGGGCTCTTACCGTCACATCTCATATTACAGCAGTCAGTGAAGTCACATGCTGAACTCAGTCATAATCATCATGTTGTTGACTTGATGTGTGCAGTTATTCTCTGAGTCTCCAGTCTCTATGTTTAGAAGACGTTCCCCTGTCAGGACTAAAGCTAGCAAGGCTTAGCGCTTTTTCTTCATGGTTTTCCTCTGTGATAATTTATATTATCTCTTTGGAAAAATGGAGTTTGTCTGGGGTTTGGCAGCGTGACACATGCATGCTTGAGAGCTATTTCACTGTCACTTGTGTCTGTTGTACCGAGCCATTTGCTCTCCAATCATTTATGTTGTTCGGTTCATGCAGAGCAGATAAACAAAATGGAGGAAAATGGAGCTTTTAAATTGAGGGTAACTATGGCAATTTAATCTTTTGATCCAAATATGAGGATTTGGCTTATTGATATCAGTACTGTTCAGAATATACACGTCTTTGTGTCGTTTCTGCTTTTTTCCCTTCTCTGAAGCATGTTAACCAATTTAAAGTCCAAATGAAATTAAAATTGACCCTATATTTTTTCTTAATATATGTTCCTTGGGAATTGTTGTGCAGTTCATCAGCGCGTGTTCACGCAAAAATAAATGGTAATCTTTCATAAAACTGTTCTGCCTCTGAAACGACTTTCATTTTCGGCTGATGCCACCCTAGTTGACAATTTAGGCATATATGTTTTAGGCTACTGTTGTTGGTAATACAGCATTTCTAAAATTGTACCAATAGTTAAAGTAATTTAGTGGTGTTTAATATAATAAAGTTTACAACATGTATGGAATGCCAAAGTCCCTTTCAAGGAAAGTCTGTTCACTCAGCGACCATATTTGCAACGCTTCCAGGCAGCTATTTCGGGCATCCAAGACCAAGTGCTATCTATTTGAATGGGGGAATCCTGTAATCTCAAAAACATGCTTGGCGAACTCACGATTAAATAACATGTTTCAAATCAGCAACAACAAATTCTGACATGAACTTTTCCATAAATGTTGTTTATTATGCTGAAATAGCATTAAAACAGCTTATTTTTCAGGCTAGACAAGCCAATGCGCATGTGCAGTCTCAGGTTTCTATGGGAACCGGAGCTTCTAACGGCAGCTGCAATGACTTTATCAGTCAGCGACTGGCTCTTTTACTTAGAAGGCGGGTTGTATTCCGCCATTTTGCACATTGCAGTTTCTTCCATTCACAACTAATAGGAGTGATTCGTCTTTCTGAATCTATAGTCTTTGGGAATGCTCACTTTTCATAACCTAAGTAAACATTAATTAAGTAGTACAGTTGGTTTGCGCAAGTTGAAATATTTCAATGCATAGATTTGGGACTCTGGTCTATCAGCAGTCTTTTTTACAAGACTTTATATAAGACTTCTTTTAAACCCTCCAAGATGTGGGTTGAGATGAGCTGTACTTAATAGTATCCCAGCATGCCTCAGTATAAGGTCCCCACATGCCTGCATTCAGTCAGGCGGACAGAGACCACCAGTAAGCCTCACCATGGAATGACATTGATTATTAGGGTGAAAATGGGATTGAAAGCAATGAATATTACAGGAATCAAATGTTTATTAGAGCTGCTCGATTCTGGACTAATTTAGAATCATGACTTTTTTTTCTTATCTTTTTTTTTTAAACAGAGATCAGGATTCAGAATAGACAATGAAACAAAATAACATAATTTACAAGAGGTTCTCACAAGATGTTAATTGCTGCAGACTATTAAAAAAATATTTAAATCATTTTGAATTATATTTTTAAAAGTTTGGTTTGAATGAATGATTCAATTACTCAAAGACTTCACTTGTATCATAACTGGATGAATTAGCTTTTTTGAACGCATCTCTTGAATGAATTATTTAATGTCAATGACTTGATTCAAACCCACCTACTAGTGTAACTGGTGATTGATACAATCCATATTTGTAACTTCAAGTTATTTTTTTTATGCTTTGTTCGCTATCATAGGCATCAGTGTTTATCCGAACTCTAAACTTTTATCCCAGTACTTCTGAGATCATTTGAATTATTGTAACAGAAATAATGATACTGTGTGGTTGAAAAGACTGTTTGTGAAGCTGTTTTATACCTATACATAACAACTGCTTGCTCAGGGTCAGCAGCAGTGCCAAAGCAGATTTGAATGTTCCAGTGTGATCGTACTTGTCAAAGGTTTAATAGACATCTAGCCGAATCATTGTCATTCAGGAATAAGATCACATAGGTTTTTGAATTGCAGCCTTTTAAAGATTAATCTTGAAGGTCTAGTTTCTATAGGATGATGTATATTGTGCATAGCATGTGTCTGTTGTTGAGTACACATGCTGCTGCTGAGTGCTTGAAGAGCTCTGTCATGCCGTCAGAACTACAGAGAGAACATCATGTACCAAACACTATTTGATGAAGAACTAAACCCAGAGCTGGGTCCAGTTTCAAGGGGATATGACTCAATCTGCCTGGGCGAACGGTAGTGAGAGGTGGAGGAGGAAGAGAAGGGGGTGTCGAATGGAAGAAGAGGAGGAGAGAGGTGAAAAACAATATTTGTGGCAAGTCGGTGTCACCGGTGGGATGAGATGAGCTGCAGGTTGGGGGTGGGTGTAGGGGGACTCTGTAGCAGGTGGTGTCTGGGCCCAGGCAAAGCTTATCTTGTACAGTCTTACCAGGAGGTTAAATAATTAAAGAAAAGTGGGTGTTATGGCATGGGGAGTCTAGACGTGTCTGGCGCCCGTATGGGGCGTCTCTTTAATACGAGCGCTTTATCTCAGATTAGAGAGCGAGGTCAGTGGCTTGCGCCCTGCTTAGGTGACAGTGCCGCTTTGCTAGCGAGGCACAGACGAATAGCTCCTGCCACTGGCACGATTAAATCGCCCAAGTTCTCCATCACACTTGCTGCTATCTCTCCTACCATGAAAGGCCATGAGTTACATAGCGGCATTCATTTTTACTCAGAGATTGAATATGGTGTGCCTCATATCCGTATATTTGGCCCGTCTTTGTTTATTTTGTTTTGTTTTGGTGGCTCTTTGAGTTGCTCTCTGATCTCATTTGTTCCATGAGACTCAGTTTATTGAAGTGTCCTTACTTTCTCTCTTTTCTTTCCTCTGTCTCCTACATACTCTCAGTCTCTCTTGCACTCCGTCTCTTGTGTTTTTTTTTATACACCTTGTGTGTGAATGGAAAATGTCTGTCACACCAGAAAAGGGCTGCACTGGTGAAAGACTTCACAAGCTCTCCCTCCCCTTTTTCTCAGCTTCCCCAAAACAGAAAACGGGAAAATTCCACAATGCTTAAATGCCTTTTTCTTTTCTGCATAGAATAAGTTCCACACACTGTTGAAGCCGACAAATATTTACTGAAATAGCAAAAATTTGGTCTAGCGGCCTTCTATGGACATTTCTTTTCTGCCTTTTTTTGTTATTTTGTCCCTTCCACAGCCTTTCATAAAGTGACTCATAGTATGTTGCTAGGGAATGTTCCAGAAAGAGGCATTTACTGCACCAGGTTCAGTCTTCCCTTATGAATTGTGTTTCTGGGTGAAACCTGCCGTCTCACAAGTCTCCATCCCACATGGGCGTCTGACATGTGCCCTTTCCTTTTGTCTGGCATTCTGATGAGACAACTCAGATAACACAGGAGGAGGGGGCAATGCGTCCCCTCTCAAGTTCCCATAATGCCTTTGTTGTCTGGTGCATGCTGTGACGTGGGTGAATGGATGGTTAACTACATTAAGGCTTGTGCTTCATAATGCTGTTATGACTGGATATGTCCATCTCTGTTTTTTCTCTGTTTACCATTTCAACCCACAGTCATTAGTGCCAACATGAGTGGCTGATGGCTTTATGCATGTCCAGATTGTGCATGGGATCTACTGGGGATGCTCACTTTTAGGGTCGCTTGTACTCACTGCTCCACAAGCTGGCCCAAACTAGAGAGGACGCAAGGAAACTTTCAATGTTTTTCTCTCATCTCCGCTGTCTTGCCATTTCGATGAAGTCACTTGGAAATTAGTCGTTCACTGCGCGCACACACACTTTCCCGTGGAAATCTGTTGTGTAATGTGTGCTTTGGTAAGAATTCAAAGCCCAGTCTAAGAACTTTCCCTCACTTATGTGAGTTCAACTGTTGGATCTCTCATGACATGATCTCCACATACTGTGCCCGACTCCATGAGAATAGTACTGTACCGGGGAGACATTTGGAGACGGAGCACAGATGGCTGGCAGTGAGCAGCAGTCCCCATTCTCCAGCCTCTCTCTCCCCCTCCTCCTCCACCCTCTCCGTTTCTTTACTCCCAGATCGTGAGAGCACAGCTGTTTTCCTTCTGTTATGAAACTGCGGAGAGGAGGAAACAGGAAATGGCTTCATGAAATATAGATCTGGAGGCCAGACTTGGTTGTCTTTGCAGCTTGTGAGCAGAGTATAAAAGGCAGAGGGAGAGAGAGAGGAAAAAAGTTTCGGATAGGCTTATGTAATGCCTCCTCCATTTCCTTCAGCTCAGAAACAGAATGGCCTCCGCAGAACAGAGCGTTCCCACAGCTTCTAGTACACTTCTGTGCAGCCAGGGCTTTCCAACCTTAGAGATGAGGTGACAACTGCTTGAACAACGCACACTCAGTTCACCTAAGAGTCTGTTAGAGGCTCTGTGACAGGTGTTAGCACATATCTCCTCTTAGCTAACAACACAATGGAGCAGCATACGTAGTGGTAAGAGGATTGAGCTGTCTAATCTCAGAGAGTCCACATAAGGCTAACCCGAATTAGCCCAGCTGCCTCTCTCCCTCACTCTGAGGCTTGCTGTTGTGCAGTTGTTGCCACATTATCGCAGCCTGTTTACATTTCTGCCCTGTTGCAAACAGGCTGACGATGGTTTGTTGTGTCTGCTCTGTCTGGGGTTTGTGTCTGTAATCATAACACATTAACAGATCTTCCGGGATGCCGTCACGTCTGACTTGGATGACTGAGCCCTCCGATTAGCACAGGGAAGGTTAAACGAAGCTTGAGCAATATGATTTTTATATAAGGATTACAAGTTTATGTAACTTGCACACTTAGCGTAGTGATAAAAAATAAACCGTGCTGATGACTCACATTGAAGTCACATTGAATTCAGTTGCATTGATATCCGAGTAGTGGCTAATTTGGCTAAAACCAATCAGGACCCGACACACCCTATACACTTTTGATGGACCCTTGTAAGGTTTAATTTGACAAATGAAAGCAGGACTGTGAGGATAGATGTACAGTTCATTCAGTTGTCTATTATTTAGCTGGCAAAACATGGCAGAATGTATCATTCCAAAGCAATTTGAGTGAGCAAAAAACTTTGGATGTCACTTCTGAAAATTAGATATTACTAAAGGACATACCTATTGAATGGATCTGTCCTCTCAAAATCATTTTCATTCAGGCCCTAATTAATATGATGTCCACCCTGACTACAGCCAATTTTGACTGCATTAGATGCCATCATCTGTTGTTTATGCATTGGGTTGTTTGGGTCAGAATAGGCCATTTTCAAGGGGGAATGGGGGATAAAGCCGACTCTGATGAGATTACCCTGGCAACTTAGAGAGAACTCTTACATTGTATTACAGTGTAGTGGACAGTCCTGGTTGAGGGAATGTTGCTAAAGCTGTGCCTGGTAGGTTGGCTGAGATTACAAACTTAATATCTCAGAGGTTGAGATGTGTCAGTTACAACATGTTTGCCCCACCCCCAATCTACCACCAGTTGTCTGTCTCTTGGAGCCGGTCCAGGCCGTAATCCGGTTAGGGGCGGCAGATTTGGGCCGTTCTATCTCCTATGCTGGGTTAACTCCTGGGATGCGTCTGGTCTCTGGTACTCTCCTCCAAGCCCTCAACAGATGGGGTCTTGTCTTGCAAGCACTCTCTCCAGAGGAGCAATGGCAAAGAGCCAGCGCCAATGCAGCTTATTTAACAATGTCACTACAAGACCCAACTGCATACTAGGTACAGCCTTTCTGCTATAGACAGAAAGTGGTCACGATGGAAATGTCAGTACCTCAAGTTTGAGACCGCTCACCTATAGAAACTATTAGCTGGACATCTCAAGATGGATGACTAGTCGTCCAACAACTGACTTGTAGTTTATTGAGTCAATTTAATTTATTTTCTACAAGTTATTTGTTAACCAAAATAGCAACAGAAATTTTCTTTCATATTGTGGCACATCTAAATGTAACGGATTATCAAAAAATAAAAATGTAGGGCAGCGACTTGCTTTTATCCATCAGTTGTTGACTGGATTTTTAGATGTCAAAAGTGAAGGCAGATGAACGTGAGCTTGCAGGGGCGGGTTTAAACAAATTAAGTCGTGCATATGATGAGAAATATGATGTTTTCACCAGAAGATCCAGCTGTGACATTTTAATGAAACATTACGAGGTCAATTTAAGAAAAGGAAAATATATATGAATGAATTGCTCACTATAATATCTATAACAGGCATTTGAAAAATAGATAAGGCGAGTTTTCATTGCATGTTAACTTTAAATATGATGAATTTGATTATGTAGCTGCTTGGAGAAAGCCATCAAAACACCCATTTCATTCAGATCTTCTTTCCTGCGTAAAGCAAAGTCCACTGCGTGTTGCTGATGTCACAGTCGTATGTTTGAAAATGATTACCCTTAACGTCAGTGTAGATTGTGGTAGACAGATAATGGTGTTTGCGTAAGGCTTTACTTCAGTGCCACAGCAGTTTTTCCATTGTCTCAAAACATAAACCTTCATGTGTCAGAGTGAATTGTGGGAGGTCCTCAGTGGGCAGCAGGGATAACAAGATTTCTCTGAATGTATGTGTGGCACATTTCTACATGATTTTCATGTGACTGGAGAACAAGTACGTATTGACTGGGCCCATCTGTGTGTGAAAGTGTGTCGGCAGGGTCGGGTGTGTTCAAGGGTCAGCAGGAGGTTGAAAGTGAGGTCTACCCTGTTTGTAACAACATATCTGATCCCTTTTTACAGTAATGCTGGAGAAGAGCCTAAAATAGGAAATGGAATGCAGGCTGTCATGTTCATTCAAGCATTCCTTTCAAAGGATTCCCAATACATGTTCCTCTGTGAAGAGGAAGTATGACGAGATTAAGAAACATAAAATATTAATTCCGTCCTTTGATTGCGTGAGGTCTACCCATGACATAATCAGTTTATGAAACCGTTTTATGAAATCAGAGCTGTGGCCTAGCAGTTAGCGCACATGCTCAGACATATTGAGCTGTGTCGCTCATGTCTGCAGTACAAGTTAAAATCTAGCTCACATCATATCCCAATCATATCCACTCTGAACTATCCTATAAATAATTAAAATGACCTAAAAACTCTCTTTTTCTCCCTTCTTGACGTGATGTAGGTCAGAAAAGCCATTTGAAATGTCATGTTATCACATTTTTGTGGATTAGTCTGTTGCGTCACTTTTTGAGTCTGTTCCCCACACCCAATCTAAATACTCTCAGAAGTATTCATTTTATTGCCCCCTGGTGGAAAGAATGAAGAACATGTTGTGCTTGCAGTGTCATTACTTGTCCATATTCAACTGTATCTTTACACTGCCTGAAATCTTATAAATCATTAATAGTAATAACTATTACTATTTTGAATGAACCATAACCTCTAAAGTTTAATCACTAATTTGTCTTGCACTGTTTCAATAATATCTGCTTAAATTGTGTGCATTTTTGAGGTTTTTGCGTTTTTAAGCAGACTTAAGATTTTCGGTGGACAATTACCACCTTAGCAACTGGCATTGCCCTGGCAACCACCCACGACACCCTAGAAGGGAGTTTGCACAGGGAAACACCACTCATTTTCTATTATAAGTGTAAAAATCCTGTAGCTTCTGCAGTTGTGTGAAATATGCAAATGATTTTCTCTCTGTTTTCTTGTCT
The DNA here is from genome assembly GCA_038088235.1 of Zacco platypus. Classification (NCBI taxonomy): domain Eukaryota; kingdom Metazoa; phylum Chordata; class Actinopteri; order Cypriniformes; family Xenocyprididae; genus Zacco; species Zacco platypus. Next base: position 18,255,514 of record CM076071.1, on the reverse strand, counting down.
TGCAGCTGAACTGGAGTTTGTTCAGATAATAATCATAATTGTGGTGATGACTGTAATGGTAGTTGTGATCATCTGTTTGCTGAACCACTATCGGCTGTCGGCCTGGGCCTTCCTCACACGCCACAGCCAAGCCCGACGACGAGAGGAGGGCATGCAGCCGGTAAGTGTGTGTGCGGTTTTTTTTTTTCTCTCTCTGAGTGGGTGTTCGTTTGATTCTCCCGTCACCATGTGTGTCCTGTCTGTGTGAGCTCTGAGTGGGTGTAGAGTTCCTGTTCTTTTGTTTGATCACCATGTGTATGACTTTGTGACCGTGTTCATATGGGACTCGATGTGCGTGCCAGTTTCAGGGTCTTTGTGTTGGTACACCTGCACATATGTATTATGCAGTTCCTAGGGATGGGTCAGGAGGGTTGACTAGCTACATCAGTTAGTTGACTAGTGTGTTTAATATTTTTGTTACTGTGAATTTTTATACACAGGCCTTTGTTTTCTGAATGAGAAGTTTCAGTTATCCATATTTCATTAATAAGCATGTCTTGACGTGGACACGATGCTAAACCAACCTAATTATATAGGGTTGCAATAAGTCTACTAGTCGTGCAGGCAACCCACAGACTAGTCGATTTTGGAAATATGTAGTTCTGCACATCCCTGGTTCTTCTTAATGTTAGATTTACGTCTTGTAGTTGGGAACGCCAAGACACGCTTGTCTAGACTGCAGTCCATTTCACCTCCCAGCACGAGAGAGTCGTAAAAAGATAGAAAGAAGGTGAAGATGTGATTTAGCAACAGATGCAGAGCATGAAAGGAACAGAACTCTTAAATTCAGAAACAAGCTCATAAATTTCGAGAACAGCACATTTTCTACAGCTGCATTCTTAGAGGCCATAAGATTAACCAGCAGCCCTGAATTAATAATACATTTTATTAATGTATTCTCATATTTACTGCATGTGCATTTAGATCATCTGATGCCTGGAGCAAAGTTTTTTTTTCTACCTAAACTCAAAGCATCAGTTGAAGTTGATTTAATGTGTTGTCTTTAATGCATGACTCATATCGGCCCTCTCTCTTCTGTATCATACTAGGACGGCTGTGCATGGCCAACAGACAGTTTGGTGACGCAACAAGGAGCCACTGAGGTTAGTCAACTGACTTGACCTATTATTCAATCTGTCTGCAAAATTTTATTTATTACTCTGTTTTACTCTCATGTTTAGTGCTGGGCAACATAGCCAAGATCTCAAAAATCTCAATATTGTTAGCCCTTTCAAAGAGTTAATATATTTCAGTATTTACATTATTATTAATGTTTACAATATTTCACATAAATATTAGTTTTATTTATATACAACAATTTTAACAGTTCATAATAAAGACCCATATTTACCTACATGTAATTTTACGTGTAATATTAAGCCGCATAACTGTTTTCAATATTGATGATAATAAGAAATGTTTTTTGAGCACCAAATTAGCATATTAGAATGATTTCTGAAGGGTCATGTGACACTGAAGACTGAAGTAATGATGCTGAAAATTCAGCTTTGCCGTCACAGGAGTAAATTACATTTTAAAATATATTAAAATAGAAAATAAATATTTTAAATAGTAAAATGTTTCATAATATTACTGTTTTTACTGTACTTTTGATCAAATAAATGAAGCAAAAAACATGAGCCAAAACATTAAAACAATCATGTTTTACTGCATGTTTACAAAAACGGTACACTTTAAACTTTAAAACACTTTACAATAAGGTTCATTAATTAACATTAGTTTACATGAACTAATTATAAACTGCTCTTATACAGCATTTTTTAATTTTTATTAATGTTAATTTCAACATTTACTAATACATTATTAAAATCTTGTTAGCATTAGTTAATGCGCTGTGAACTAACATGAACAACTGTATTTTCATTAACTAACGTTAACTAAGATTAGTAAATACAGTAACAAATGTATTGCTCATGGTTAGTTCATGTTAGTTAATACATTAACTGATGTTTAACTAATGAACCTTATTGTAAAGTGTTACCACAAAAACCTTTTTTTACTCTTAGGTTAAGTTCTAAAGGTTTAATGAATATTTGCTTCTCTGTGTTCAGGTGATGTATGGGCCACGGAGCGGAGATCGCTTCAACCCACCTTCATTTATGCAAAGGGACCGATTCAGCCGCTTCCAGCCCACCTACCCATACCTGCAGCAGGACATCCACTTGCCACCCACCATCTGCCTGTCAGATGGCGAGGAGCTGCCGCCCTACAAGGGCCCCTGTACCCTGCAGCTCAGAGACCCTGAGCAGCAGCTCGAGCTCAGCCGCGCGTCCGTACGCGCGCCCCCCAACCGGACCATTTTCGACAGCGACCTGATAGACGTTTATGTGCACGGAGGTGGGCCTCGGCCCCCAAGCAGCAACTCTGGCAAGAGTGCCTCGAACTCGCACGTGGAGGGGCCGCCGCCCACTTATAGCGAGGTGATGGGTCAGACGTGCCCAGGCTCCGCCTCCTTCCTGCACCAGCACAGCAATAACGCACCACCCTCCAACCAGAGGACAGCCAGTCGCTCCCCCCAGCCTGGCGCAAGCACAACCCTGTTCGTCAAGGTTAAGGATAGCCGGCGAGACAAACCCGTGTGACTAGGAGTCATGGAGAGGGCAGTAGAGAGTGCGTGCCATCATCTGTGCTCTCTGGTACTTCCTCCTGGACCTAAAGGGGAGTGGCTTCACTATTAGACCACTCCCCTTGCACAATTTGAATTGAAAATTGAGGAACCAAGCTTACAAAGTTTATTTTTTTTGTAATTTTTTTTTTTGTTTCGTTTTTGCTAGAACTTCGGGGCCTTGTATGGATGTTTGGGCTCCTTGGCTAAATCTCTTTGTTTGTTTGGTTTTGTATGCTTTCCTGTATTTAAAGAACACGTGTGTTGGCACAGATTGTTTGCGTGAGAGACCACATAGGTCATAGGATTGAGAAATTTTCTATTCGTTTGTGTGCATTTCGAGGACTTGTGCACAAAAACTGTTCATAACCAATCAAAATCCAAATTGAGTGCCATGATAAAATCTTAAATCTTGGGGATGTGACTCACAACAACAACAACAAGTGTTTTTGTTGCACTTATTCTTTAAAGAGTAGAAGCAGCGACCCTTAGTTAGTTTTTATGTCAATCTGTCACAGGTCTTTGATGGTTCCTGGGAATTATTTCTTTCCTTTTTATGTTTTTCGTTTTCCTGAAATGGAGATGTAGAACTCTGATCCAGCCTAAAATCTCCATAAATGAACTGCATCATGGCACTTATTTAAAGAAAAAAGGGGTTTAACAAGCTGTTCAAATTCCAGTTCACTTTTTCCACTGACCAAGTGAGAGATATTGGCATGGATATCTGCAGATGGAAGTTACGACACATACGCCACTTTCATCCTGTCGAGTAGCACTTTAAACTTACGTCACTTCAGCATTGTCATGGGGTCCAATGGAAGGGAATCATGGGAACTGTAGTCTTATGCACATCCTGTCCCCTTCTGAGTGAGTGTGTCATATCTCATAATGTTTGTTTTCCACTAACAAAAAGCATGCGTATAGTTTTTTTTCCAGTTATCCATACTATACTTTAGTTCACAATCATATATGGATCTCATATTTTATCCCTTATTTTCATCTCCTGGAATGCCGTTTTATTCCAAGGCAGCGCAGGAACACACTTTTGTCTGTTATTTGTCTGTTTATTCAACACCAGTATTTATTCTTTTATCTGTTCTGAGATTCTCATCCAAACAAAATGTGTACCAATCATGACAAGGTACATCCCGCTTTTTTCTTTCTTTATTTGAAGTTGTACTCAATCATCACCACAAGGCACACATTTGGAATGCTTTCAGACATGTTGATTGTGTTTTTGATCACATCTGAGCTTTGTAAACCATCAGTCTTTGGCCTTCCCTTAAAAAAAAGTACCATAGAAAACCTATTTATTAACTAGCTATTTATTAAAGTGACCAGTTCGAAAGGATATTTAGTCAAAGTGGGTGGGATAGCCACTTCCCCCCCCGAAATAGGCTTTTATACAACCTTCTTTCCCCTTAAATAGCAAGATTCTACTATCGCCCATCCGCTTTGGCTCCGAAACGGCCTCCTGTCATAGGCTCTGCTTCTGTCACTCATTCTGACTGCGCAGTTTGAGTTCGTACTGTATTGCTGCTGCTGCTGCTATGCGCTGCTACTGCTACTGCTGCTGTTGTTCGTTCGGTATGTAGGCCTATGTCCGCTTCCCCATTCGTTTATATTTGCTTACCAACCGAGACATAGATGTTTGTGCTCTGTTTTTGTTTTCTTTGTTAACATTAGTGCATTTCCGCTGTCATTGTCGTGCTAGGAAAACCAATCCAAATGTATGTTTTACGTTTGCAGCCGAGAGGTTTGCATGTTACTATTTACATGAGCAAATTCGGTGCCTAACAGTCATGTTTAAGCAGACATAGAAACCCACTTGCACTCAAAAGTCCCCACCTTTGTTGTGCCTCACTTCCTATGGTGCTTCTTTCAGTAGTCGGACTCTGTTTATTTGTACGGTGCTGTATATAACTTGAATATATTATGCACATATCCTACCCAATGGGTAGAAAACCACAAGAAAGCATTGTTAATACTGTAATATAATGTATAGATAATATTAAAAAGAAAACTTTAACACGGTGGCATCAAGTTTTGTGAATGCCTTCAATTGTGCTTTGTCTTTTTTGTAAAACAGAGTAAAGTTTGCAAAGAGAAATGCTACAGTGTGGTCACAGAAATACAAAAAGACTTCTTATATTTTTTTTCCTATACAGTAAATGCAAATCTGTTATGTGATGAAACAAATATTCTGATTATAAGGCAGTTATATAAAGGATAACTAGCTGCTGCTTTTGTAACTTCCAGAGAAAGAATTATAAATGCCAGCGCTTGTCATTTTATTTATTGAAATTTATTTTGTGACTGCTAGCTGTTTGCGACAGATCGCAGAAAATAACTCGGCATGACGTAACTGTACCGTAGTTATTGAAACGAACGGAACCTATTGCCGACTTTTGGGCTCCCACGAGTCCTTCTCTCTAACCCGGGAGAAGGTTTAGTGGCTCATATCAATTAGCAGCTCAGGGTGAGGCTTTGTTGGATCGGGGGGGGACATCCGTGGGAAACGGTTAACGTTTTGTTCTTTTTTTATGCACATAATCGAGTTGTGTGGTATGTAAAAGAGCATCAAATGCATACATGAGGAAAATCCAGCCCATAGCTGATTGTTACTGCATGTTCATGTTGTCATTTTCCTCGGCATAGCAGTCTCGTTTCGCGCTCTCCGCACCAAAAGAAACAGAAACACTTGGACGTGCTTGAATGAACGAATAAACGAGTGAATGTCTGACTGACGACTTGTGTGGGTGACTTCAGCATCTGGAACTCCGACGAAACCACAGCAATGTTCATCATTGGCCTTGAGCGAGATCACATCACAGGACTGTATGACATATTGTGGACAACAAACCTTTTTTGTTTTTTTTTACAAGAAGAAAAAAAAAGTTCAGTGAGCAAGGAACACTGCTGTCCTTACGCCTTTTTTTATTTTTATTGTTCTATTTAATTGTGATGTCAGCGGTTTTCAGTTTGAGGTCTGTTAATTGCAATACTTTTACAGGAAAAAGGTGACTAAAACGATTTAAAAAAAAATCATAAAAAAACAATAAAACTATTGCTCAAAGATACTGTTGTAGTCCCTCATGAAACGATTCCACGCTTGTTCTTTCGCTGTCATCAAATGGCTAGAGAGAGCAATTAAAGTTGAGGAAAAGAACCAGAGAATGAGTCTCTTTTGTGTTTTGTGTTTGTCACTCCAAGTACAACTTTTCCTTAAAGGAGAAAAAGTCTATTTCCCACAATAATTATAGAAATAAAAGATTCATTTTTGAAATTTAAATGACATTTATTTTTACAGTGACATTTTTAGAAGAGCGTAAAGCTGTGTGGACAGATATATGTAGTTATCTATGGTGCACATCATTTTTTTCCCCTTTTTTTAAAATTTAAAGTAGCTTGTTCCTAGAAAGCTTGTAGTATTTTGAAACAGCTGACCTATAATAGTAAAACCATCACAGCTTTAAAACCTTTAAGACTAACCCATCACATTCTACAAAGGCAGATTCATGTTGAGATCCTATGATATATATATATATATATATTACACACACATACATACATATATATATATATATATATATATATATATATATATGTGTGTGTGTGTGTGTGTAGATTTCATCTGTGAGCTAGAAAAGCAGCAATCACCAAGAATCTGCTAAATGTTTTTGAATTTAATAAAAAAAAATTGTGTGAAACAGCTCTGCTAATAAACTTCAAGCATCCACGCTAAAAACTGCCAGTATAGTCTAGGACAAATGAATCAAGAGTACAAAAAAAAACACTGCACCTTTAAATTTCAATGGGCTGACAAATAATTCTAATATCACTGGTGATCATTAACCATCATTAGTAATGTGATGTATCCAATGTGGATACTAAAAATACGTCAATTTTAAAGCCAAACATCTTGCATCCATCTGAAATAAGATGAGAAATTGTTTTATCCTCTTTATTGTTACTGTTGACAGCCACGTGGAACATCCTTCATCAGACAAAATAAAAGGCCTCGCAATCCAATCATACCTCAACAGCCCTAGTGCTTCAACAGCAGAGACACTGGCTGTGGAATAATCAATTCAATTATTAACCTTCATCAATTACTAACCAAAATTAAAGCAAAAACAGGACTTTGAGAGATATAAAACCGTACACACTAAAAATGAGGTTGCATAAATTAAATGCATGAATATGGCAGGAATTTACTGAATTTGAAACGGGACGTAAAGACTGTTGGTGATTTGCAGAATGACTGTCAGACAATGTGATTTTTTTCCTGCATTTCTATTTCCATTATTATAAGCAACGGTATGAGCTGTTTTACATCTTAAATGTACATTTACAGATTTATGACAAACACTGTTTAGCATAAAATGTAAAGTTACAATCAATTTTCAAGATTTCATTCTCAATAACTTGTGTGACAAGTCTGTACTGTTTTGAATCCATAAATTAAATATTTAAGACACGCAAAAACTGAAAGAGGCAGTGCTATGGTGTTAGGGAACAAAGAATTACAAATATGATATTGGCCACATTACACCTGCTGTTCTCTTTAGAAAAAACACTCATCCATTAAAAGGTACTTCAAGTTAAGTCCAACAGCTTTCAGTAGACTTTGTGTGCTGTGATATTTTATATCCAGAACCTATGGTCAACTTATGAATTATAATACCACCACATCTTGTGATGCGTTACGTGAACAGTGAATGTAGCGCTTACAGCCTACATTATATTTGAAATATGCTTAAAACAGGCTGCTTTTCCTCAAAGTGTGTTATATTGTTAAATAACGTGAATCTTCATGACATTATGGGAAGATAAAGTCACTTCGTGACCTTTTTGTAAATGTATAAACCTATTCCTTTTTCTTTCGGAAAGACACTTTGTCTTTGGTTTCTTGAAGTTTTTCAGTGAACTTGTCTTTCGTTTCCTCCATTCTCTCGGAAAAACGATCCTTGGTCTCCTCCATTTTCCCAGAGATCCTCTCTTTGGTCTCCTCCATCTTCTCCTGGAGGTATTCCTTCACGGGCGGAGGGGTGGACATGTAGCCGTGCTTCCTCAGGTACTTCACGGACAGCGATGTCCCTCCCAGAGTCACCGTGTACCTCGCAGGTGTGGCGATCTTCAGGAGATCAAGAAAATCAAAACAGCATCACATTAACTAGAGTGAAAAAGGAACTGAAAAGAAGTTTGTTCATGTAGCGAGTGACTCTCACAAAGTTTGAGGTCAATGACATTCCAATTCATTCAGTTCAGATGAGCTGCCATACACTGTTATTCATTCAATTTTACAAGACACCAATTCTCCAGGTAAACTCTATGTGACATTAATCGGTCTTGAAGTTCTACAGCCGAAGGGAAAGTTTGCAACAAATTTATTTGTTTTATTCTAATTTGTAAATCAGAAAATCAACAATTTATTAGTAAATTATATCATTTAAACAAATTATTAAAAAAATAACTTAGCCCACCTTGTACATGGCATATGCCGTCAATGCATAGCCACTCTGAGAATTCTCCAAGAGTTTCACAACCTTGTCAGGAAACCCAACATACTCAAGAAATGGCACCAAATTCACTCCTCTACAGAGAGCGAGAGAGAAAGCAAGAGTATTATTTATTTTTTAAAACTCCTGAGTCTTAATTTTCACCCAGAATTCACCCAAACATGTATATTATATTTATGTTATTCACTCGCCCTCGTTGTCATTCCAAACCTGTATGACGTTCTTCTGTGGAACATAGAAGAAACAGTTGATAGACCCCAATGAAAAAAAAATACCATGGAAGTCAAAGGCGCCCATCAACCGTTCAACCACATTCTTCAAAATATCTTCTTTTGTGTTCAGCAGAAGAAAGAAATTCATACAGGTTTGGAACAACTTAAATAAAATACTTAGAATCAAACGTCTAAGCAGCTAAAAGATGTGTGAAGATTGGTGCGGAACATATGACAAGGCAAACTGATAACTCAGAGTTTCTCTGAAGAGTGAGATCATGGTGAATGAAATAGCCCATATCCAAGCATCCATTACCACCTCCCTCATTTCTGAAATGTCTAGACAGTGGTGACCCACATTCAGCCAGATGTATTGCAGAGTAAACATTCCATTGTGCCATTTACCTCAATCCAGCGCGCACCATACAGATAGAGTGACCAAGCAAAAAGAAAATTGCCTCTCTATCTAACCCCACAGACACCTGGTTAACAGATTACTGCTTGAGAACCCACACCTCACAGACTTTTACAATGTGTGAATTCGGACAGACATTCCTTATTTAGCAGTTTGTTTTGTCAGAACTTTATGTTGTGCTTCTGGGATATTAGTCACATATCTTTGACTTTAATAAACCAATATGAAATATCATCAACAACGCCGATATATCCGGCAGGCTAATTTTTGGCCATTTGAGATTTTATTTAAACTATTCACCACCAAACTCGGTCAGCATGAAGTCAAGACATCGATGATGCAAAATTGCCAGCGGATTTTTGATATCTCAAACGGTTTGCCCATGGCGAGCCAACAAATTTATGGCGAGAAAACAGAAACAGGAAGTGTGTTGAATACATTACATACATTTATTGATTTTTATGAAACTTCAGCTGTGTGTTCGTTGTAGGAGGCCGAGCACATGGATATGACTATTGTGAGTCAAAGATATAGCGCCACCAACTGGCAGCAGGAAGTGTGTCACTTACAAAATGCTTTGAGATCACCCTCTTATGTTTACCCAATATTCTTTACAAGAATAATGTCAAGACACAGTGAATGTAGACCTAAAAGGAAGATCTTTGATATTTTAAACCCTGTTGCCATAGCAACAGATCAACGTTCAATATTTGTTTTAGATGCTTTTTAGACTCTTAGCATGCTTCAAATTGCATGAAACTGTCACATGTCAGGATGGGCATCCAGTAGACATGGGCAAAGCCTTTAAAAACGGGCGTGGAGGAGGGGCTCTATAGCGCCATCTTTTGACAAAAGTTGGGGCGTTAGTTTAACCTACAGTCACCAAATTCGGTACACAAATTGTTCTCATTTAGTCGGACAACTTTCTAATTTACAGTCATTAGCCTAGACCAACAGGAAGTCAGATATTTTAGTTTGAATGTGGATATTTTGAATAATCAAGCTCTGAATTTTTAGCTACTCTTAGTGATTCATGCAACCGACACCAAACTTTCAGAACATGATGACAACATACAGAAGATGCTAAATTGCAAACGATTATAGTATATCTCGAATAGTGTTACCATGGTCAAGGTCAAGAAAGGACAGAAAAAAGTAAGGAATTTGTCTGATCTGGAAAATAACTGAAATGTTCTCCCTTTTATTTACATATATATACAAATATTATAAATAAACACATTTTAATTTATTTCTTTGATTCAAGATGTATGTGTAAATTAAGAATAGGTAGAGAACTGCTCTTTGGTTACAATTATTCAAGGAACATTCAAATGTCATATATTGAATGAGCACTAGAGGGCAGCATATACCTATTTTTAAACAGGGTTGAGATACTTTAAAAAGAGAATATCTCTTATATCTTGAAATGTCATTGTTTGACTTAAATCTAATCAAGATTGTATGTTTGGTAATGAACCTCAATGAATTTAAAATGAATATACAATTTTCAGAACAATATATCTGTTTTCTTTAAAATGTATTTTGAGATTAATTCATGACACTAAACAATATTCTCCTCTGAATTATACACTGTTTATTTCTAAATACAATAATACTAACATTGAATAAGAAATTCAAATGTTTTGTTTAATCAATGTACTATGTTTAACTTAAAAATAAGCAGATTAACAATCTGTTTGAGGACAAGAAAAACAAAAGAATTTAAATATATGGTAATAACCAAAAGATGGCACTATAGGGTTGTTTTTAAACAAGGTTAGATACAATTCTGAACAGCTTTAAAGAACAATAATTTGTATTATAATCAATGTTTTTCCCATGCTCTATTGGCCTGTATATTTAGTTATTATCAAAGTCTATATATTCATATGAAACTTGTGAACAGAAACTGAGACCAGGCAGTCTACAGAGACTGTCAGAGTCTGAGAATGACTAGTTGCTGTTTACATTAATTGCACGTCACAGTTTACATTGTTTAAATGGCATTAAAATTCAAAGTAATCACTTTGGTAATCTAAAATACTTTTCAGATGTAACTGTAATCTGACTACCACCCATTTAAAATGCAACTGTAATGAAATACAGTTACTCACATTTTGTATTTTAAATACGTAACTAAGTTACATGTATTTCGTTACTCCCCAACCCTGGTAGTTAATCAAAGCAGTTTTTTTGTTGGCCACTGACAACATAGTATTATATAATGTTTTTTTATATATTTTAATTAACCTAAGATAAATACTGATGTACTAATAAAAATTTTGAACTGCTAATGATAACTTCACACTCATTTGAAATTGAACTACGACACTATATCACTATCCGGACAGGACTAGTTTTCTAAATGATGTTTGAGTTTCAATTCTTATCACCCAACATCTGTGATTTCATGTGCTGATTTAGGTCCTGATCACACTGAACGTTTTCCAGTTCTGAAAACACGAGGCGCACCGCAACTATCCTTTTTTGTTGATTTTAGAAAAAAAAACACTGAAGCAGTTGTCCCGTCAGTGTAGCGCAAGCGCTTTTTGGTTTGCTGTTAAACTTTCATATTAGCAGAAACTTAAAAAAAAAAAAAAAAGTACGTTACAAGCAAAGGGCTCCATCTTTGCAGTGTCCAAACAACTGTAAAACATTCGTCAGCATGACGGAAAGCCGTCTCTCCATTCGTTCGATTGGCCAATGGAAAAAAAAACGCAAATGACGTCGGGCGCTTTTCCGCTCAGAGTTGTTGTTTATTTCAACTTCAGGCGCTCCGAGCTCTCCTGCAAAAACGCGAGGCGCAGCAGGTGGTTAAAACGTGAGGCACCTGGGGCGCATAAACAGTGCGCAGAACGCACACTGCCACCGAAAACAATTTAAAAAATGCGCCTCTCACCGCAAAAACGCATTCAGTATAATCAGGGCCTGAGACAGAAATAAAATCACACTGTTTTTTTTTTTTACATAGGAGGGAGTGTGTGTTTTCTCGACATGGGCGTTACACAAGGTCACATGCTGTGTTGGCGAGCATCATGTATGACAAATATGTCTTTAGATTAATTATTTTATTGATAGAATTAAATTTTATTAAAAAGAGTAAATTTCACACGATTTTATAAAAGTGGCTGTTTATAATAATCTTTCATAAGTGAGCAAAAAAATCTAGACACATCTTGTTAATTTTAGGCTCCATTTGTTAATTTTATTTTTTCATCGGATACCACCCATATTGGAATTAAATAAAAGCATCCTTGGTGCATAAGATTGGTGCGCAAACGGTAGCTCAGCTACACAAAAAACACATTCTGCACTCACTTGAAAGTGACCAGTGACATCCTATGAAATGAAATTAAGCTAAATTTAAATGATCTCATAGATGTGGCTGTTGTAGTTTATGATCTTATGGGCACCAACTGCTGCAGTAAATGTGGTCAATTCAAATGACTTTGACATGGTCCTTTTATATTTACCAGTTTTAAATGCCTACTGCCTGCCGTGCACAGTTGCCTTGAAGCCACCGGGTTGGCGGTGCCACCGGGCTTGGGCCCGTCATTGCTGCTTGCAGCTATATTTAATATTTGTTTTAATTAAAATATACATTTTATTACAAAAATGCTTATTCCTGGACATTATCCCCCATGCTCTCTATATATTAATGTTACAAGATTAATCGAAATAAAACGGAAATTACAATATGCCTTAGTGTGATTCTCAAATCAAGAAGGCCATTATTTAAATAAATATATGCTGCGTAATTCATTTACACATGAAGAGCTCATGATCCAGTGCTTTTAGCGTCTCGATTCTCAGTAAATGCTGCTTCACTCAAACTCCATCTCTGCTCTGAATTTGAGTCGCTTTAACATTTAGGTATGCAACGTACCAACCATCTTCCCATACTTGTAATGAGAAGTGCTTATCAACAAAAGAGAAGCATTAAGCTCCCTGCGGTTTTCTGTCAAAATAAAAGTTGTCAGCGGCTATTTGCGATATAGATATTTATATATTTTCACTATTTTCTAAGTGAAAATAGCATATTTTCTTAGCGATAGATGATATTTACAGGGTCTATTTACACCATGTAAAAGTATCAGTTCTTTGCAAAAAGGGTAATAAGTAATTAGATGCCATCTATACTTCATATTGACAGATACTATTTGCACCTCAGTATTTTTGTACATTAACAGGATGCAATAATATCAGTGTAAATGTGTGGAAATGATTACATTTATTACAATTATTAAAAGGATGCTGCCTTACTGGGAGAATAAAAACCCTCCCTACACTTTCCCCAAACCCAATAAATTTATTTCCACTTTAAGAACATTATTTTCCTTTTTACTGAAAATAAATGCGAGCTAGGCAAAAGGCGGATTCGAACCCACGTCGATCGTGTTAAAAGCCAGGTCTGCAAGCCTTACTCGCTACTGCACCACAGTGTCTTTCCACCAGACATTGGTGGGCGGAGCTAGTGTAAATAGACACATAAAAGTTTGATGCTTTAACGTTTGAAAATGAAGACGGCCATAAATAATAGTAAAATAAAATTACTGTTATTATAAAACTTTTCTTTTCTTTTTTTACAGTGAAATGTTACAATAGTGATATTTATTATTTTGTTTTATTTAGCTTTTCCCCCTGTTTTTATCCTGTAATTTTTATAATTGTCTAATACAATAATTATATAAAAATAGCTATAATAATAATAATTACAATATCAGCTAGTGGTCTTTGACTAAAAGGTCATTATTACGGAGTAAATCTGATACTCCATTTTAGCCTCTGAACTAAATTTACATAACTGTGATCCTTCATCTACTTACTTCATTGCAGCGTAGTAAAATGTGCCGAACCACATTGTAGACGTCAACAGGTGCATAGGGATCATGACTTTGCCATACTGCTTAAAGGTTTTCTTGAATCTCTGAATGAGGCCGATGGATTTGTCCTGCAGAGGGTCTGGATCATCCTGCCCTGGAGCTGAGTTTTCCAGATGATCTGTGCTGGTGTTCTTCTGAGAGGTCGGAGAGCAGAGCATACTGGAGCTGCTGAGCCATCGTGGGCTGGAGCTCAGGTGTTTCCAGCACCGCTGGGTCGGGGAATCCGGTCTCTGTGCGGTCTGGCTACAGGACGGAGGACCAATCTGCAGCAGGGCAGCAGTCTGCCTGAAGACTCTAGCACACACAAACCGCTGCATCGCAAAACGAACTTCTTCTCCCAAGGGTCTGTCAGCATAAAACAAGTAGGCAGTCTGACAGGAGCCTGACTGTGGGCGCAAGACAATGGCTAAATACATCTCATAAAAATGCAAAGTAAAGAACTCTAGACAGATAAAAAAAATTCACCTTATTTTTGAGGTAAGAGCGGGCACGGCCCTTTGTAATTTTAATGTGTCTGGTTTTTCGATATCATTTGCTTCCAGTTATTTTTAGCAGTATAATAGCAGCTCGTTATGCTGCTTGATAATGCAAACTGGTATTTCATACCATATTATTTTAATGCATTGTCTTAATTATAAACACTCTGGTTTGTAACGCAAAGAGTTTTACAGTTTACTGCACTTTGATATTCTTCTCGTTATTTCCCGATAGTGGCTAATAAATAGGAAGTCACATTCACAGAAAACACCTTACTTCTGAGTTGAAAAATAATGTGGATAATACAAATAGATGGTCAGTAGTACAAAAGATGCACAATATAAAGTGGGGTGCACATTGACACTATTTGATTTTAGAATTGTTTTATTTAAACCCAGAAATAAATGGTTTAAGGATTAGAAGAAAATGAAAAAAAAATCATTTTAATAAATAAAAAAAATAAAAACATTATCATACCATAAAAATATTAAAGATTTTGCACTATTTCTGGGTCACTGACTCATATAAGCAAATCTGAGACAGTAATAATCTATGTACAGTCCATTAAAGCTCAAAGATGCTCTTTGAATCATTTTAAACCATTCTTGATCACATGATTATCATAAAGTTGTTATTGTCAGCTTGAGTGCTGTGGTCATTAAAAACTAACGAAAAACAACGGCATTCTAAAACATTACATTTTCAATTCAACTCTCACAAAAACTGTAATTTAATCATGTTGATAAACTGATTATTAGTATTATTAATGATAAAATAGAGGCGTTCAAACTAGTTGCCAGATTTTTGGACCCCACTGTATCTGCTACCACCTCAGCATCTGCCATAATCTACTTTTATTAATTTATTGGTATTACATCGATATTGGAAGCACATATACACATGCATAATGTGTATTAACAGTACTAAACATTTTGAACTACACATTACAATGTGTTGACGCCCGATATCAATTGAAGCATTTAAGTTATTCTTTTTTTGAGTACAGGTAAACCCTGTAGATTAATAGTAAATATAGAGTATCTTG
Source organism: Zacco platypus (assembly GCA_038088235.1). Classification (NCBI taxonomy): domain Eukaryota; kingdom Metazoa; phylum Chordata; class Actinopteri; order Cypriniformes; family Xenocyprididae; genus Zacco; species Zacco platypus. The sequence goes on along the minus strand of CM076071.1, from coordinate 18,240,295 downwards.
TTATTTTGACGTGGGTTACTTTCCCTACCTTCAATATCCCATGGATAATGACGTCACTGGTGCTGGAACAGCTGAAAGCATTAAAGAAAACATAAGCTGCTGCGCATGCTCCTCACATTCAGAAAAAAACTCTCTGGAAATAATCACAGACTAACCTCCTAACAAAATCGTATTTAAAACTCTTTTAGTATAACTTCACAAGTGTGAAGTTTCCTACGATAGGCACCAAACGTGAGTCAGCTAGCTTTGCTAAGGGATGTCTACTCACTGATCTGCTAAATTAATGAAAGTTTCACTCGTCCTCCTATGTAAACACACAGAAACGATCGTCGGAAATATGTTCAGCTACATACATAAGTGACTAGATCCAGCATGAAGTGATTTCGCCACCACAAACACATGTTATTCATGTCCCTTCTGTCATTCACAGTACTCTTCACAAGACGCAGCAACATTACACATGGTGACCGCGCTCGCACTGTGTTGTGGGAAATGTAGTACTTCCGTACTGTGGAGCCATTTTCAATGGAACTATGTCTCTCTTTGGAACTACATTTCCCAGAATGCACGACAACGTCGCGAATGATTGGTCGATACACCTGCTTATGAACACGAAATGCCAATCTCCGCCTAAACGGTTTTCATACAAACTTTCATGTACTCTGTCTCTATCTGTTTATAATGCCGTCACACTTGGCTTATGTTTACAATAACATACGTCCATAAACTAGTACTAAAAACGTACTCAAAGATCCAACTGGAGGCGCTGAATTAAACTTGTTAGATAGTAAGTTGATGCGAAATCCTAGTAGGTAGTATACACTGAAGAATTACATAGCATTTCGACTGTTGCTATATACGCCAGTCCTCTAGGCGGCGCTGTGCTGGTTCTCTCACATGTAATACTACAGTGAAGATCGTGAAGAGCGCTGCTTGTTGGATACATGATGGCGCAAAACTCAAGTGAGTGCAGCAACATTGATTCAGTCTTCAGCGATTTGTGTGTTACATAATCAGGGTGTTGAGCACATAAACTCTTAATATGATTTATAATGTTTGTCTCAAATTAAGTTCAACTAGTCTCAATCAGTCTCTGCAGATTAAACACGTGACGAGATGGACGCTTGACATGAGCTGTTGTACTGAACACTGACGCACTACAGTTTTACGTTTATATTAGTCTACCTATGTACACTTCATGTACACGCATTGCTTGCGATTTGAAATAATGACTTGTGTTTTTTCCCTGTGGTCCATTACTATGTATAAAAGGTGAATGCACATTTCATAACAAATACTAATGCATTGCGTGTCTATTCACAGGATTGTTTGAGGCGAACAGTAAATATGCTGATCCAAAAGTCGATGAGGACAGCATAGCATCAGCTTTAGATGGTTCCCAGACTTCATCTTCTTCCTCACTGAAGAGACACAGGGACGGCGATGAGGGGTATGAAGATGACTCTCCCAGGAAGAAGCTGGTAAGCTCGCACCGTCACGATTTACATGTAATGTACGTTGTCTCTTTATAAGCTCAAAGTCAAAGACCTGGCTGGTTATTTACTCCAGGGAATTTTGAGAGGGAGTAAAATCTTTCAGGAGTAAAATCTGCCCCTCAACCTGCCGCTCAACCTGCCACTTAACCTGCCCCCGTTAGAGGCAGCTGCCACTCAACCGGCCACCATTATATGCATCTGCCTCGGGACCCGCCATGGACAAATGATGCATATATGATATATTCCGATTGATGCATGTGTGCAAACAGTGCAATCCTGCTCTTATGTACCTATCTGTCATCTTATCTTATATTTTATTCGATCTTTTTGTCCATAATGCAGTGCGTCTCGTGGCTCCTACAAAGCGTTGCGCCTGCCTCAAGATATCTCACTGTTTACAGCTACCAGACAATAAATATAATGAAATTTAAATTTTAATGATCACCATTAATCGCCCCTAAGTGCATGGGGTTTTACAAATCATCTCTACTCTACCTAGGGCCTTTCAAAAACCAACACCGTTATGGCAAATCCAACACAAATGTAACGGTGGCGAGACCTGAAGCAGGCGCATGTATCCATGACGGGTCCCTTGGCAGCCGCATATAACAGTAGCGGGACCCGAGGCGTGCGCATATATCCATGACTGGTCCCAAGGAAGGCAGGCGCATATAACAGTGGTGGGACCCGAGGCAGGCGCATATATCCATGACGGGTCCCAAGGCAGGCGCATATAACAGTAGCGGGACCCGAGGCAGGCGCAAATATCCATGACGGGTCCCAAGGAAGGCAGGCGCATATAACAGTAGCGGGACCCGAGGCAGTCGCATGTATCCATGACGGGTCCCAAGGAAGGCAGGCGCATATAACAGTGGCGGGACCCGAGGCAGGCGCATATATCCATGACGGGTCCCAAGGCAGGCGCATATAACAGTAGCGGGACCCGAGGCAGGAGCATATATCCATGACGGGTCCCAAGGCAGGCGCATATAACAGTAGCGGGACCCGAGGCAGGCGCATATATCCATGACGGGTCCCAAGGAAGGCAGGCGCATATAACAGTAGCGGGACCGAGGCAGTCGCATGTATCCATGACGGGTCCCAAGGAAGGCAGGCGCATATAACAGTGGCGGGACCCGAGGCAGGCGCATATATCCATGACGGGTCCCAAGGCAGGCGCATATAACAGTAGCGGGACCCGAGGCAGTCGCATGTATCCATGACGGGTCCCAAGGAAGGCAGGCGCATATAACAGTGGCGGGACCCGAGGCAGGCGCATATATCCATGACGGGTCCCAAGGCAGGCGCATATAACAGTAGCGGGACCCGAGGCAGGCGCATATATCCATGACGGGTCCCAAGGAAGGCAGGCGCATATAACAGTGGCGGGACCCGAGGCAGTCGCATGTATCCATGACGGGTCCCAAGGAAGGCAGGCGCATATAACAGTGGCGGGACCCGAGGCAGTCGCATATAACAGTGGCGGGACCCGAGGCAGGCGCATGTATCCATGACGGGTCCCAAGGAAGGCAGGCGCATATAACAGTGGCGGGACCCGAGGCAGTCGCATATAACAGTGGCGGGACCCGAGGCAGTCGCATATAACAGTGGCGGGACCCGAGGCAGGCGCATGTATCCATGACGGGTCCCAAGGAAGGCAGGCGCATATAACAGTGGCGGGACCCGAGGCAGTCGCATATAACAGTGGCGGGACCCGAGGCAGGCGCATGTATCCATGACGGGTCCCAAGGAAGGCAGGCGCATATAACAGTGGCGGGACCCGAGGCAGTCGCATATAACAGTGGCGGGACCCGAGGCAGGCGCATGTATCCATGACGGGTCCCAAGGAAGGCAGGCGCATATAACAGTGGCGGGACCCGAGGCAGGCGCATGTATCCATGACGGGTCCCAAGGAAGGCAGGCGCATATAACAGTGGCGGGACCCGAGGCAGTCGCATATAACAGTGGCGGGACCCGAGGCAGGCGCATGTATCCATGACGGGTCCCAAGGAAGGCAGGCGCATATAACAGTGGCGGGACCCGAGGCAGTCGCATGTATCCATGACGGGTCCCAAGGAAGGCAGGCGCATATAACAGTGGCGGGACCCGAGGCAGGCGCATATATCCATGACGGGTCCCAAGGAAGGCAGGCGCATATAACAGTGGCGGGACCCGAGGCAGGTGCATGTAACGGTGGCAGGTCGAGTGGCAGCTGCCCCTAGCGGTGGCAGGTCGATTGGCATGTCACGCAGCAGCTCCTCCTGCCACGCAAAGATTTTACTCCTGGGAATTTTTCTCTGGATTTTTCCTTTTTACTAAAATTGATATGTAGAGCTCAGTCAGGATAGTCTGTTTTTGACATGAATGAAAACGAGGCAGGGACAAAATTGTTTCAATGTATTATACTGTTATTTAACAACTTAAAACTCGGTCATTTGGTTCCTAAAATAACTCCATAAAACTTTTGTAAGTTCTAAGACGACTTTTAAAAACCATTAAAAAAAATGTAATGTTTCCAAACTTTTGACAGGTACTGTAAGTCTATCTAGTACAGCCTCATTTTAATCTGCATAAAATTCAATGTGGTGAATCACCCTGACTAAGATCTGTTATTATTATTATCCACAACATATGTGTATATGTATTTAGAATGCATGAAATTAGGGCTGCACAATTTAATCGCATACGAAAAATGATAATTAAAAAAACTTGAATGCGATTATCGCTTAAACACGATTCTTAGTGCGGTTATGAAATTGCAAAGCCTGCGATTTTTATTTTTTATACGCAGCTTGTCAATGGCTCTAAATGCTAATTCATCTGAAAGCACTGCGAGTTTGAGTCGCTTATAATGTACATTTGAAAAAGCAACGCGGGTCAAACATCTTTCCAGACATGAGAAGCATTTAATAACATCTTGTCCAACCAAAGACAACATTTAATAACATATTTTTACTCCAAACTCTCTTCATGACGACAGTTGATTCTGTGAGATGATGTGATTTCTTACACAGAATAAGGCAGTCGTGTGTTTATCAGTCAAAGCATTTCAATCTTCTGTTTATTCAGCTACAGCGATATGACGCATGTTATCATCTTCTGCTGCAGGTCATATTTTGAGTTTCTGCGCAAGAGCGCCCTCTGGCTTTCAGATGGAGAAGCATTTACTACTGATCACAGAGCCGTACAGCTCTGACAAGTTGCGCATTAAATAATCGCAGCCTTTGCCAAATCGCGTGTGATGTAAACGCGATAAATCATATACAATGTTAAATGGACCCTTTCCAAATGCCTGGGGTCCTCAGAAGCGTAAGTCATCATAGTTGTGTAAACTTTTAAAGTGGTAAATAGAAACTAAACATCAACAATAGAAAATGTAACTTGCAAGACATCAAACCATTGTTTGAACAAATTAAATTTTTTGATAGGAACAATACTCATCAATCAACAGTCAGACACTGTAAATAAGCCAAAGTACACCCAACAGGCTCATTTCCATTTGTTGCCCCTTGCCAGATTTTAAAGCGGCAATCTAACCAAATACCAAAATGAAAACCAAATATTCAAATGAAGTAAAGGAAACGAGCATTTTTGCAGGTGGTCATTCAACTCTGAATCTAGTTCCTGAGATGTAGTGCTAGTAATAATGTTTGATTTCAGTCTGTGCTTTATGTTTTGCAGGTCACAGATGAATCATTACACAGTGAAAAAGTGGCTACACATTACAACAAACTTCAGGAGTGTGGCCTGGCAGAGCGTAATAAAAGCAGGATAGTCCATATGCGCAACTTCAACAATTGGATGAAGAGCGTGCTTATTGGTGAGAAGCAGCACAGGCTTATGTTTATCTCTTGAAGTAGAATTTCATGAGACTGTATTGGTGCTACATAGTGGCATGTTTGTTTGTGGTTGGGTTAATTGGGAGATTTTTTTGAACTCTTCGGTGGTCTGTGTGTTGGTCTCCTTAGCGGAGATCTTGGATAAGGTGAGGCAAAGACGGAGAGAGGTAACCGTGTTGGATCTGGGCTGTGGCAAAGGTGGGGACCTTCTCAAATGGAAAAAAGGACGTATTGATAAACTGGTCTGTGCAGGTAACTCCACAATCCTCTTTTCCAGTGTCTGTTAAGTTTAATATCCTGTTTACACCATTATTAAGATTTCTCAGTGAGCCAAAAAAGAAAACTTTTTTTTGCTTTTCCTTTTCAAAATGTCCTTTGCCGTTTTTCAGGATGCATGAAGACTAGTGATTTGCTGATAGTAAATATCACATGTTGCAATGAAATATGTTTATTTTGCATAATATTTACTGAATTAGAAATAAATAATTTGAAAATCAATACATTTCAAAATTTAATTGAATTTACTAATACTGGCAAATAAACAGATTTACACTTTAGATAGCAAGTTTTTAATTCAGTAATTCTATTAGTGTTTTTCACAAATAAAGAAATAGCTAAAGACATGAATAAAAAGCAGTTGCACAAAAATAATTGTGGGTAATGAGTTTAATATATTGGTACTCCTATTGTTATGTTCAAATTTGAAAACAAACAGCTTTTTCACAATTACAGATGAACATACCAGACAAAATATAGCTTGAATGAGGGTCCTTTGAATATTGTGTTGGACAATGGGGGACCTTCCAGATAAAAAGTTTGAGAAAAGAAGTTTTAACACCAGTAAATGAACTTGCGTCAACATCGGTATTGCCGATAACACCAGGGGGGCACCTTACTTTTCACTTTCAAATTCGTGATCCGTCCTAGAGGCCTATAATTTTCAGTCATCAGTGAGCCAACAAAATGTGGGGTATTGAAATCGATTTTGAATGCGCACTCGCTTTTTACTTTTGGTTTCAAACTCGCTATCACACCTACTCCTTCTAAAGGTAGCGGCGGTACTGACAAAATATTTGTCAATGGTGCAGATGTGACATCAGAACCCAAAAGACTAATTTGCCGCTGGTTCCTTTGAGATTTTCCTATGGGATTTTTTTGACTAATGTGTAAAAAAAAAAAAAAAAAAAAAAGCCTGTGGTAAAGATAACTTGACTATACTTTGACGTTTTGTTCTACATCGTAAATTACACACAACCGTAGCGAAAACGTGAATTTTGAAGCAGTTATGTTCATTTTCTGAAAATGTATGTTTTTTTTAAGAAATAACTAGATAAGACAGCTTGGGTCTAACACACTGTGTGTATCCGGTTACACAAACTACTGCAGCAAGAACCACTGATCTAAAATAATCTCAAGCAGTGCCCTCAGTAATCTGGGAAATCTGTGTGCACTGGGAATCATATTTTCTAATTTTACGTGCCATCAGTCCAGGGTGCCTTACCCTTCCTCTGGCCAAAGAAACTGGAATGAGATCCAGCCCTATGATCCTAGAACTATTGTCAATAATTAAAAAATGCCAAGTATTGGCCAAAATATTGATCGACCACCAATCAAAGCATTCACACTATTATTTAGCGTTATCCACTTGTGATCAGACCATCCAACACTGCTGTTCACATCAGGTGTAAACCGGGCCTAAGATGCTCTTAAATGTGTAAACTGCATACTTTTTAAAAAAAAAATCTTTTATATTGGAAAGCCTATTTCTGTATTTTTTGCACATCACAGATATTGCTGCTGTGTCCATTGAGCAGTGTCAGCAGCGCTACAATGACCTCAGACGGAGGGGTCACCCGAACGACCGCACATTCTCTGCCGAGTTCATCACCGCAGACTGCAGCAGGGTACGAGCCGGTGTTTTATTAGTGCAAAAATGACACATTACACCATATTTACTTTGTTTGAGGGACACTTGTCCAAAAGGAGAAAGTGACTGAGCATCGGTCAGTACATGACAGTACAGGGTCACATACTCTCTGTCTTTCTCAGGAGCTGCTGTCTAAGAAGTTGCGAGACCCTGAGCAGCAGTTTGATGTGTGCAGCTGTCAGTTTGTGTATCATTATTCCTTTGAGAGTGAGCAGCAGGCTGACACCATGCTGAGAAACGCCTGTGAGGGACTCCGGCCGGGAGGATTTTTCATCGGAACAACTCCGGATGCATACGAGCTGGTGTAAGCTCTCACACAATCTAACTGATATTTATATCTGTCACTGCTTAAATGTATGAGTGTGTTGTAGGCTGGGCTAATTGTGATGTGTAAAGATACTAATGTCACAATTCGATACAAATCGCGATACTAAACTGACGATATGATACTCTTGCTATATTTTAAGCCAAAATAGTTTTTTAAATTATTATTACTTTGGTAACACTGTACAATAAGGTTCATTAGTTAACATGAACTAATAATGAACTGCACTTACACAGCATTTATTAATCATTGTTAATGTTTATATCAATATTAAGACATTATTAAAATCTTGTTAACATTAGTTCATGCTCTGTGAACTAATATGTACAAACAATGAACTGTCTTTTCATCAACTAATGTTAACCAAGATTAGTAAATACAGTAACAAATATATTGTTCATGGTTAGTTAATACCTTAACTAATGTTTAGCTAATGAACCTTATTGTAAAGTGTTACCATTACTTTGTTATTATATATTATCAGATATTAAAATAATCAACTATTCGACCATTGCATAATTATACATTATATTCAGATTTATATATAGTAGTTTAATGTATTAATGTCACTGAAACTCCATAAACTTTTTTTTTTTTTTTTATCACACAGTACTCAAACATTCAATGCATTCGTTGGGTCTTTTACACCAGGGGTGCCCAATGTTTTTAAAAGGGTGCCAGATTTTATGTTGTGGACATGCCTGAGGCCTGCATATTTTTATATATATATATATATATATATATATATATATATATATATATATATATTTATTTATTTTGACTAACACAAACAATAACACCTGTACAGTTTTAAAACCTTATGCTTAACTTAAAATTTAAATATTAGAACTCTACTCTTCTAAAATTTTGATAACCACATGTAAAACCACACATGACACCTCACTACCATGGTAAAAAGTAACATTTTTGTTGGACTGGTGTCATTATGAATGACATTATAGTATATAGTATATCAACACATTTGGCATAAATACAAATGCACAAAAACTTTTAAATTGTAGTGTAATTGCGCACTAGAAGTAGGAAAGACCATTAGCAAAAACAATATTAAATATTTATTTATTAAATACAGCAACATTACAATCATTAGTATTACTGACCTACATGTTTTCTTTACTCAATTTTAAGCTTCCATCTACTTTATTTTTTAACCTTTTGATGCAAACAAATCGTTCAGTTTGTTTTAAACTGATTCATGAATGATTTTAACTTCATGGAGATCAATCGAACTTTCTAACACAATTGGCATTTTTGCTACTGAAGTTTAAAAGAGATGTGTAAAATATCTTTGTCATTATGGTCAAATTAAAAACACAGATCATTGCAGTATTCACAATTGTGTGATTCGCAATTCACAACGCCAACCACATAACTGATATTACAATTATACAATCATTTAACCACATACATGTGCTTTGTTCTAAATCAGAAACGCTTCAAAACAGTAATTCATTCATGTTAACCAAAACTTTCAAACGGATTGTTTTTTAATAGGAAGCGCTTGGAGGCGTCAGACTCCAACAGCTTTGGAAATGAGGTGTACAGTGTGACCTTCCAGAAGAAAGGAGACTACCCCTTATTCGGCTGTCAGTATGATTTCAGCCTGGAGGGTGTTGTTAATGTCCCAGAGTTTCTGGTATATTTCCCCCTGTTTGAGGAGTAAGTGTCTCATCTCATCTCAAAACACATCGCATCATCATGATTGTTATTTTCCCGATGTGCCAGCAGAGGGCGCAATAGCTTTATAAATGTGTTGTAGTGTCATAGATAATCTTGGTTTCAACCATTACTTCTGCTTCTAGAAAAATCATATACTAATCTATTATTCAACTATGATTTCTGTGTTATGGATGAAACATCATCAGTTTTTTTTTTATTATTTTATTTATTTTTTTTCTGTCCAGAATGGCAAAAAAGTACAACATGCGTTTGGTTTACAAGAAGACCTTCAAAGAATTCTTTGAGGAGAAAATTAAAGATGAGAGGAATAAGGTTCTGATGCAGTGGATGCAGGCACTGGAGGTATGTGTGCAGGACTGTCACTGGCTTTTCATAGTTTATTAATCTGTTGGTGGATTATTTTACATATTTGTTATTTATATATTCATGATTCTGATGTTTTTATTGATTATTGCAAAACACTGTAACTACACATTTTGTCACTCTCAGTGAGTTAGGACTGAAATCAGGACTCTCAGATCTATCCTTAGCAGTCACAGTACACATGCGAGCTGCAGTTCGGTCCATAATGTTGTGTACTATAATTATGGATCACTATTTATCACTTATTAATTTCACCCTTTCCCTTTCTAGTCTTGATCTTTTAAAGACGACTTATTATGCAAAGTTAGAATGTCCACTCCAAAGGGATCCAATCTATATCAGTAGACACTGTTACTGAACCCCCTGGATTACCTCAATTGTAGTCTTGGGTTTTCTTCTGGTGACGTGCATGTCACAATATTCCTCATTTAAATAATTCCCACCCAACATGTGAAAAAAAGCGATGGGACAGCCCTGGTTAAGTTGCGTTAGTAGCGTGTCATGGTAAGGGTGTGTGACATTTCCGAAACATGCTAGAACCGGTTGACCAATCACAACAAACTGGTCCAGCCGACCGATCAGAGCACATTGCGCTTCTTCGGAAGGAGTGGCTTCATAGAGACGGGGAACTAAACAGGACGTTACTGACAGACTGGGAAGAGAGGGGCTGCAACGATGTAATCAATGTAAAAACAAAAAAATTGAAAAATAATTTTATTTTTTTTTTCTTTTGAACATTCAAGCTTGAAAAACCTGTTGTAGTCTACCTATAGTAGACCCCAAAAACAAAATCAAGACATTGAAAAAGAGCATAATATGGCCTCTTTAAACGGCAGCAGTTTATCACGCACTTTGCGTTTTGTGGATGGCCTACAAAATTGGTATTTTTAAAAACTCATTACTTTTAAATTGCACAGATAAGAATATCACGATTAAAATGTAAATGTTACAGTAAAAATGCTGCTCCTTTCATCCACTTTACACAGCATCAGTACTGTAAATTCCGAATGGAATCAAAATGGACCTTGTTTAATTTCATAATACACAACTGTTGTTGATATTATTAGTTATTTATCATTGCATTTTATTCCAAAGAAAAAGGGGCTTTGTCTTTGTAATTTTTCAGCAAATTGAATTCACTTGCTCTACCTCTGACATGACTTTTTTTGGTTGCTGTTGACTACCCTCCTTTCATTCCCTCCTGTTATTACCTGTCATATTGAGATGACTTTCCATGACTCTAAATTTCTGATCAATCCCACCATACAATATTTACTGGTGTCTTGAGAAATACATCACATTATCAAAGTGAAATGGGTTGTGAGTGCCATTTTATTTTGACTTTAAATATAAGTTGTGCCTTTGGTTTAGATGAAAGGATATTTGTCAAAAATGTCAAAAAAAAAAAAAATCATGACTCTTAACTGTTATTGCTTAAGTTCTCTCATTCTCTCTCTCTAATATTCTTAGCTCTATTTAAGGTGAAATGGTGAATTTCTTCGTTAAATGCAGCTGTTTTCAACTTTAGTTTGGAGTGCTTTCTTTCTTTCTTTCATCGTATTTAGTATAATTTTTATCAATTTTAAATTTATAACCTTTTCTTGGTTTTGATGACTTGGAACATACTTTTTTATGACTCTAATATGACATCACTGTGAGAGTAAGCAACTAAAACAACTGTATTTTATCACATTCTTTTGTTTGATTAGTCATACATGTGTCCTTGCATGTTCATGTGTTATGACTGATGTCTTCAGTCAGTTTGACTGCACCCACACAAGTACAAATCCTATGTGACTCAAATCAAATACAGCTGTCATAACTGTACATTAGCACAAATTGAGGATATTTAACACACTTCAAACCTCTTTTCTCTGTAAAAAAATCCCTCTCACAATCAGCTGTAATCCTATTAGCATGCCAGTGGTAATGTGAAGGATATCTGCTCCAGGGGTTTGTTCTTCGCACCTTGCTTAATACATCTGAGATGATTTGAGAGATTCATCTAATCGTGATAATTGATCTCTGGCTAATTTGATTCTTCAAACAAATTTGCAGATTTGATTAAAATTAAGTTGTCTGATATTGTATATCGAAACTCAAAAACATAATCAACAATGCAGCAATTTGTTGGCATCAAGACATCAACGTAATGACATCATATAATTAGTAAACAAAGCAGGCAAAATGACAAGTTATAATAGATAACTGAAATGTGTACATGTTTCTTACACAATTCCTAATTATTATTTTTTCATGATTTTTAGTATTTTTACAGTATAGGTATAGTATTTAAACTTTTATCAGTGTCAAGAGTAACCTATTGTAAGTGGCAATTCATCTAATTTTACTTGTGAAGTAGAGCTTCTTAAAGGGTTAATTCACGCAGAAATGTAATTTTTGTCATTAATTACTCACCCACGTCGTTCCAAACCCACTTGATCTTCGTTTATCTTCAGAACACACGTTAAGATATTTTTGATGAAATCCGAGGCTTTTTATCCTCGGAAAGCAACACAACACATAGAAAGCAACACAATTTCCACATTCAGTTTCCCGAGAAGTAGTAAAGACATGATTTAAATAGTCAATGTGACTGCAGTGTTTCAACTTTCATATCATCAAGCGACAAGAATACTTTTTGCGTTCAAAAACAACTTTATTTAACAATTTGAGCTGTTATATGCAGTTGACGTAGTGAATGCAGTGCAGGCTTCTGCGTTACATCCCGATGCCGACTCATTATTGGTCACACACGCGTCGTGCTGGTGACATGTACAGCATCAGCTTATACTGAGCCGGCGTTCAGATATAAACACGGAAGCCTTGGCTGCGTTCACTGCGTCAACTGTGTATGACAACCGTTCAAATTGTAAAATATAGGTCTTATGGGTTTGGAATGACATGAGGGTGACCGTACACCAGCATGAATATGCCAAATCTCAGCTCTACAAAATCAGAGAGAGAGTTTGGCTCTTTTGAAATGGATAGGCGACTGAAAGTATCACCATGGTAACTGCACAGACACGGTAGCAACCATTTACAGTGCCCTAACAAACGTATAGCAGTGTGTACAAGCCCTATCTATGTACCCAAACATCATACAGACTTTGGAGTTGGATCTCTTGCAATCACTCAGAACAGGAAAAACTGCCTTCTACCAAGTTTTATCGAATGTGATCTCTGTTAACTACAGGTAATGATGTCTATAGAACTGTACTGCCTTATCTTTACTTCGGCAAAATCAAACAGATTTGTGTCTTGTTGTCATAGCAATACCCTCCAGATGAGAGGGCCCAACTGTCGTCCGACAGTCCGAGGGAATACGACCATGCCAAGAGAATAGCTGCGAATCCTGCTGTTAGACATCCGCTGGTAAGCCATAATGGGTTTATTTCTCTTTATTTTAGCAGAAAGGATTTTTTCTTTTGTATTAATTGTTTGCTCTTTCTCCACAGGGAACCTTGAGCAAGTCTGAGTGGGAGGCTACAAGTACGTGGTGATGTTCTTCCTGTTAAACACAGCGTCTTTTGATCTAGAAAGATGCTTTAACTTTCTGAAACATCTCAGATGTTGTTTCAGAGGTTTTTCTGATTTCTCAAAACATGACAAAAAGATGTAATGTATTGATACTGAAGTCATAATTGAGTTGTTTTGATCTTCATTTTCATAAGCGAGTATAGCATGCATGGAGGCTCATTTGTATTGAAAGCTCTGCCCGCGTACGAGCCAAGAAATTAAAGACCTCTGCTGTGAAAACTCCTTTCTTCTTAAGATACAGTTGTTGATATTTCCTCCTACTGAAGTAAAGTGTGTGGGTTGGCCATCAAGAAAAAAAACTATTAAATTAGAAGAGCTTATGTGCGTCTTCACAGAAAAGTAGTACCACCTTTGAACCACTACTTATAAGATATAGACATGAATGTGTTTTGCATTCAGTACTATGGTACAATGGTATCAAAATACATTATGATGTTTGTAATATTTCATGGCCGTGAGTGAGTGAATACATTTACATAATTATGAAATATTTCTTTTTCAAAAAAATTGTTTCTTTTGAAATTTATCAAGAATCCTGAAAACAAAATGTATCCAGGTTTTAATTTGAAATGAGATCAGTGTTCACTTTCACAGAGTATATTTCTGGTCTTAAGTTATTTTAAAATAAGTGATATTTTAGCATAGTTTTAGTACGTTTTGCATTTGATTATTACCATTATGTCTCTTCCTTAACCTTGACCAACAACTCTCCTTCCCCTCTTTCTTTTTTTTAGGCATATACCTGGTGTATGTGTTTGAGAAAATGTCATGAGTCTGAGGGATTTACCTTCGAGCTGATGTATCTGGATGAGTGGGCCACAGTTGTGGAATCTCATTGTCATTCATTCGGTTTCCAAAAGCCTGCTGAGCGCGTCCATTCTGCAAACTGTTTTTATACAGCCAGAGCTTTTCTTTCGTGTGTGTGTGTTTGTGTGTAGTTTGTGTAAGGAAGTGTACACAATGCACAGGATCAATATTCTGTCTGATACTGTATTTCTGTTTGTCTCTAACCTTTATTCACCCGTTACCCTTTCTGTTCAAGTCAAGCAATCTAATAACCCTGTAGAGCTTACAGTCATATGGTCCCTTTGGGTTTTATTTTGTGATTCACCCTTCCCTTCAAGCTTGACTGACCTCTGCATTGGATTGTATTTTATTTTATTTTATTTTATTTTTAAACAAAACAAAGCTCTGTCCATATGTCAAGAATACTGTGTTCAGCTGTGAAGTGTTAATTGATATCATGTTTAATGTGTGACCAGGCTGTTTTCTGATGGAGGAGGTGTTTCCTACTTTTCTTTTTTCATCATTTTTTTAGTAATTATGGTAGCATAGTGTTTCTCTCCAAATGTCTGAATACCAGGAAAGAATTTTATTTCTGTATTTCCTCTTCTGATATCAGTATGTAGAGCATTGTTGCTCCTGCAGTTTGTCCGGGAATGAACCTGTTTTAGGAATATTAAACCTTGAATTAAACGACATCAGTTGTATGGTTCTCTTATTAAGATTATTTTCAAGGTACAATACAATTATTGTATACACACTTGCATTAGAGAAACTAATAGTCTTTGCAGGAAATGACATTATCATTACGCAATATTATTAGAGCTTCAGAGTTTTCTGACATTTTAAAATGTATTACAGAATATTAGAACATTGCAATTTCAACACATTTTAAAGGTTTATTTCTGTGATGGCAAAGCTGAATTTAACATCATTACTCCAGCAAACATTTCTTACTATTATCAGTGTTGAAAACATTGGCTTCATATTTTTTTTTTTTTTGTGGAATAATATATACTGATATACTACCATTCAAAAACGGTAAAGAAAAAAATATATATTTTTCAAAAGTGACAGTAAAATATTTTAACGGATTCTAATTGATTTATTCAAATTTTTTTACATTTTAATATTTCACCATATTACCAATATTACCATATTTATTTATATATAGATCAAATAAATTACGCTAGCTGAGCATAAGAGACTTTAAAAAAAAAATTTAAACTTTTGACTCACCCAATAAATAAATTCTGTCACTATTTGCTCACGCTTATGTTGTTCCAAACCTGTATGAGTTTATTTCTTCTGTTGAACACAACATATTTTGAAGAATGTTGGTAATCGGACAGTTGACGGTAGCCATTCACTTCCATTGTATTTTTTTTTTCTTCTTCTTTGGAAGTCAGTGGCTACTGTCAGCATTCTTCAAAATATATTCTTTTATGTTCAACAGAAGAAAGAAACTCATATCGGTTTGGAACAACGAAAGGGTGAGTAAATAATGACAGAACTTTTATTTTTGGGTGAACTATCACTTTAAGATGACAGAGAATGGTGTGAAAACCAACTAGCGAGTGGCAGTTCTGTGGATTAAATTGCTTTTTTAATGAGAGAGGTCAGGATGTTTGGAGCTGACAGGATGATGACAGTAGCTAAAATAATCATGCATTGCAGTGTTTGTCAAGTTCTGCTCCTGTCAAGTTCGAGCAAGAAACTGAGGCCAAACTGGGTGAAAGCTCACCAAAAATGGACTGCAGAAGATTGGTAAAAATATTGCCTGGTTTGATGCATTTTTCTGTGGGGACATGCAGATGGCATGGTCAAAATGTGTCAGCAAGAGCAATGGATCCATCCATCTTGAGCCAACGGTTCAGTTTGGTGGTGGTGGTGTAGTGGTGTGAGGAATATTTGTTCTGGCATGCATTAGGCCTCTTACCAATTGAGTTTAAAGTCGCCATAAAATCAAAATTGACACTTATTTTTCATGGAATATTGCAGTATTGCAATTAATTTATCATTTTTTTTAATTCATGTGCCCTCATAATCTTTAATCATATTATTAATCATATTACTTCCCCTCTCCCTTCCAGCAGCATCTCTTCTCTAATGACGTGACACTCACATGAGATCACAGCAATAGCAAACCATAATGATCCAATGTTACAAACAATTCCTGTTGAACAAAATCAGATCACATTTTTCTCTTTTACATTCTTCTTTGGTTTAAGAAGCCATTTCATTTAGATATATGTCACAATAGAGAAGAAAAGACTATCGCAACTTTTGTTTCTTGTCAGTTTTAAGGGAATTTTCCAGATTAAATACAAATTAAGATCTACATCTGCAACAAATATTGATGTGAATACACTTGATTTACAAGCTTAAATGTGAACGTTGGATTCTTACTCAAGTATTTTTGAAATTCTTTCTGAAAATATGAGTTATTTGAGCTTTATATTTGGACAAATCATCCTTTTAGCCAAGAGATCGTTCACCCAAAAATGAAAATTCTGTTATCATTTACTCACCCTCAAGTTGTTCCAAACCTGTATGAATTTCTTTGTTCAGCTCAAGACAAAAAAGATATTTGGAAAAATGTCAGTAACCAAACAGATCTCGCCCCCACATTTATTACCATAGTAGGGAAAATAAATGCGAGCGAGATCTGTTTGGTTACTGACTTTCTTCCAAATATCTTCCTTTGTGTTCAGCAGAACAAAGAAATTTATACAGGTTTGGAACAACTTGAGGGGGAGTAAATGATGACAGAATTTTCATTTTTGGGTGAACAATCCCTTTAAGTTAATGTGTATAATAACAAATGGTACAAGTTGTTGCCTCAAGGACAATTCTTCAACACATTCTACCTGAGGATTGTTGTGAGGATAGTGTGACAATAAACCATGTCATCTCAAGCTGCTTCCACATAACAAGTGCTTAAGTGTGCTAGTCTTCCATTGTCTCCATATCACAATTCAATAGAGCACTTTAGAGATATGGTTGAATAGCAGATTCACGTTATGAAGGGCTTTCAAATCAATATGGACTGGAATTTCCAGCTCCATCACCAACATCTCCAGTCCTCCAGTTTCAGATCCTTGTGAAAGGCAAGCCATGAAGAGTTCAGGCTGGTCAGGGAGCAAAGTGGTGGAGACAGGGATAGCTGCAGGTCGGAGAAAGGGGCTTGTCGAAAGATAGTGGTTTGATGAAAGCTAGGAGGCATGCAGATAACGTGTTCGATGTTGATGCTCAGAGTTTGAGTCCACTCTACGGAGTTTTAAAAAGTAACACTGAAGCAGTGTTTATGTTGAAGTTAAAGAGAGTTAAATGATCAACTGAGTGATGATTGAGCATTAGTGAATCAATAAAGGAAAGATCAACAACAAGAACAGAAAAAAACACAACAACTGTACAACTGACCTAAAGACATAGCATGAGATGAAATCAACTGAAGGTAAAAGAAGACATTAAGCAACTTTAAACGTTAAACAACTCCACAAACAGCATCACCAGCTTCACTTACTACAAACCATTTTGACTTTCATATGATACAAAAGTTCTTAATTAAACATGATCAAAACACAACATGGTTTGTGTAGTAGTTTATTGACATCCATTCATCTACAATAAAGATTTTACTATATACTGTAGGCTTGCGGAAGTGCGGGATGATTACTGACGTACAGAAGGTTACATGATATCAGAGTAAGGAGGTTAGGGGAACATTCTTGTAGTGTTATACCCCGCTAGAAATTTTACGTTCCCAGCACGTTCTGAGAACGTCCCCACTGGTGTCAAGGACGTCACTTGGTAACGTTCCCAGCACGTTCTGAGAACGTCCCCACTGGTGTCAAGGACGTCACTTGGTAACGTTCCCAGCACGTTCTGAGAACGTCCCCGCTGGTGTCAAGGACGTCACTTGGTAACGTTCCCAGCACGTTCTGAGAACGTCCCCGCTGGTGTCAAGGACGTCACCTGGTAACGTCCCTAGAACGTTCTGAGAAGGTCATGATGTCGAGTTCTTTAAAGGGATAAGGGACGTTATTTGGGGGACCTTAGCAGAACTTTCATAACCAAACGAGGACGTTTTAAGAACGTCCCTAATGTTCTCTAAAGGTTCGGGACTTTTGTCACCTTTACAGAACTTTTAGGGAACGTTGCGCAAGGTCGTGAGAACGTCGCCTCCTACGTGGGTAGGGGGATATTTTGTAAACCTAAAAAACTTTCTATTTTTGTTCTATTTCTATTCCTGGCTAGCCAAAAACAAACCTTAAACATAAATGTTTTGGAATTATTCTGAGAACTTTCTGAGAACCAAGAACTACAAAACATTGTTAGCAGGAAGTGTTTTAATGACCAACTATGCAGTTTTTTCAGTTGTTTTCCCACTGAACATGTGCTAGCTAGCAAATATCTTTGACCATTTTGTTTCTTTATGATTTCAAATTTAAAAACATTTAAACCGTTTGTTCTGCTCAGGTGTACCATTGCTCTCACCGATTGTTTGGTTCGAAGTGTCCCAAGTCTTATATAAGTACATACAGTATGTTTATAATTAGATTTACAAACCTAAAGGAAGAAAATTTCAATGCACATTTATTTGTATAGTACTTGTCACAATAAATATTCTGAATCTTACAGATAATAGAGCATAATAAACCCCAGCGAGCAACAGTGATGACAAGAAATGTAATAAATAAGATACAAAACAAATGAGAAATAATAATAATAGAATGAATATTCTGCAAGACAGGAGAGATGCTATTTTTCATAAATCTATATGCAGATATAGTTTTATTATTTCGTTTGAAACCAAGGATGTCAATAGAAGAATGATCATGAGTATTCCTATGATTCCCAGCAGTAACAAGGGGGGTTTAAAATTGTCATTTTAAATTAAATAGTTAATTAACATAAGTTAATTTACATAACTTATAAGCATTAAGGCAGCCCTAAACATCTTGTTCCTAGACAGGAATTTCAAAACTGTTTAAAAACAGATTGTGTAGGAGTGTATTTGCATATAATATCAGTTGCTGTCCCATCAATGCATATGTGTCAGATGCAAATTATTAGGAATAATAATTGCAATGTGTCAGATCATGCAATGACTATGAACATGTGTTTGGACACCACGTATACTTTGCAATGTGTCAGATCATACAATAAATTAGCAATATACTATGTTTGCAAAGTGACTCACCTAATGGACATACCTTAGAAACAGTCTTCAGCTCAGCTTCAAGGCACCAAAAACATAAAGTCTAATGTTCTTGAACAAATTCAAGTGAGCTTTAGATGACTACAATCCTTACTTCCATATGTGAAATATATGAAATTAATGGACATGCTCCAAATGGAAATGCTCCAACGCACTGCTTTTTTATTCTTTAACCAACTGCCAGACTCTATGAACAGGGCGCTGGGTTATTATATCTATGCTGCCTTCA
Organism: Zacco platypus; assembly: GCA_038088235.1. NCBI lineage: Eukaryota > Metazoa > Chordata > Actinopteri > Cypriniformes > Xenocyprididae > Zacco > Zacco platypus. The sequence goes on along the minus strand of CM076071.1, from coordinate 18,220,868 downwards.
AAAATCAACCAGGCATTGTAGAAGACAGAATATTGCGCAAATATTAGATTTGGGTGTGCTTTGATGCCTTCCTTCCTCCAGATATAATCTGAGAAGGTAGCATTTTGGAAGTAATTATACACATCCTATAGAATCTGTAATTATGTGCTACACACACACCGGACAATCCGGCTGACTCACTGCTCCACAGGAGCGTTGTTTCCTGCTGTAAATCGATCTCCTCATCCTGACGCTAATACTCATAATTGTTTGTTGAGAAGGTGAATAGGGGGAATAACTGCTAGTTTGTGTCATTTAAGTTGTTTAGGTTCGGTCGATTTGTTTGGCCAACAGTGGGGGTGCAAAGTGATTAGTTAGCTGTGGTTGTCGACAGTTCACACATACTCTCCTCAAACGAAGCAAAATCGATTCTTGTCGCACTTCCAGACTGAAATAACCTTCAATAAATCAATGAGTAAGATGGAGCGTAGCCTACTTGTCAGCGACAATGGACAGATTGAGACAAATGACAAATGACTGTGACATTCTTTAAACATTTTTTGCTGACCATTGTGACTTGATCGGTAAATTATGGAAATTGTTTCGGTCGAATAATAATAGTGGTCAAGTGGTATACAGAATATATCATTCATTAAAATCAACCGATCTATTTAAAATAGAGTTTTTATAGCTCTGTCAGTCACGGGAAAACCCCTTAACTGTAAAAGGACAAGATAATACATCGGACATTTAAACAGATTTTTTATCAGACTGACCTGAAGGAAAATGCTAAATCTGAATGCAGGTAATAAACTCGCTCACTCGATCTCTTGATCACGATATTCTTCTACATAATACAGTAAGCTTAATGAACAAAATAAATTGAGAACAAGCAGTTTACGTTGCTAAGAGTGATTGCTATGGGTGTTGTGTAGGGATACACAGAACCGTTGGGTGAAGCGGTCATAGCCGTGTTTTATCGTGAATAAAACAGAATCAGAATCTGAATCAGAATCAAGGACAGGAACTAACCGTTTTATAAAATTTAATTAAATAATTAAATAACCAATGATAGACAAAGCATGAATCCCAGTAAAAGATTCATTTGGAAGGTACATGTATTCTATGACTTATATAGGCTATGTAGGCTATATTGATAAGCAATATCATAGATTTTGTTAGCATAATGCAGAATTCGTTTGTGATAACGTCAAATCTGTCAATATGGGGTGCTGTGTGTCCATTAATGAGGAAAAAAAGAGTGACAAATGGTACAAAGAGTGAAAAATTTAAGGGGGTCTGAATACTTTCCTTACCCACTGTATGTTACAGATCACAATTTTACAGAGGCACAAAATTCAATCAATTAACCCCAAAACTTTTTCACCTGACTAAATCTTACAAATGAAAATTAAGAAGAGCAAAACCATTCATCAAATGTATTGAAGAGAGATTTTGTACCAACCTTTCATGTACCATAATGGATCCTTTTCACAATTTTGTAACTTACTACCAAAAAGATAACACAAAGTATAGCGTTCTAAATGTATATTATTATTATTATATTTTTTAAATATAAAAAAACACTACTAGATTTGAGATGTTGATAACTGTGGAAACACGTCGTCCCTAGTCTGTGGAAAGGGTCCCTTATGGAGAAATTTTAAAAATGCAGGGAAGAAACGCTTCATTGTAATTGTTATTTATGCACTCTTTGTTTTTCAGACTTTCAGGTGGAAAGTCTTGAACATCAATGATCCCACAATCCCATTACGGCTGCTGTGACATTTTACCTGACCTGTCTTTGCTTGTTTCAGAGGAAACGTTGGTGACATCTCAATTATTTCCTGTCTCTACCCTGGAGAACCACTGATTCCACAATAATGACTTTTTTTTTGCAACTGCTCAATCAATCTGCGCAAGCTGTTGTTGGAGATGTGCCTCCTTGACGGGTCTGGTTTGATTATTGAGCTCAGTGTCCAAATATTAGACTTGCTTGTGCTCAGATTTTGTGTTTAGATTAGAAGTTTTATTTTGGTGTATCAATTATTATTCATGTTCCATCCTCTTTGAATGCTAATGAAAGTAATTAGCATCTAACTCTATGCCCTGAGCAGGTGTTCACCCTTGGCTTGGAGATCAATTTAGTCTAAACCAGAGCTGCACACAAAGGCTGTATTTCCTTAATACTGTTGTATATGTTTTCTGTCTTTATATTACAGATTAATTACAGTCAACATGAAATGAAGAGACCTTCATTACCTTTTTTCTTAATGAACTTTCCTGTTCTTCCTGTGAACAATGCATGTCAAATAGCTAATAATTTTGCTACAGTTTTAGAAAACTTGCATTTAGATCTGGCTCCATTCTGGTTATTAGGTCTTCAGATCCTGATAGATAAAGTCCATTTTCTCACCGAATGTCCTGTTTCACTCAGCAGGGCTCTTGCTAAATTTGCAACAAAAAATTAAACATTTGCAACCTGTCACTCACATGAGATTGCAGCAAGCCACAATGATCCAAACAATTCCTGACAGACAAATTCAAGTCCCATCCTACATTTTTTGTTTGAGAAGCTCGGCTGTACATCACAATAGAGATGAAAAACCTCAATTTCTTGCAGATGTTAAATGCGAAATTTTAAAATAGAAAAACTGCATTAGTATTTTCTTGTAAAATGGAGGCTTAACGTTACTCTAAAAACCTTAAATTTATTTACAACCTCATATATATTAAAAGTGTTTTTAGCAAAAGCAGAAAACTCCACACACATAACATTCACACACATACACACATGCATACAGTTTACCAAGGGAAAAAGAGAGCTGATGCAGAATAAAGGAAAGCAAGAAGTTATAGCATTGTTTGAAATTCAATAGATCAACAGCCTTGAGAAAACCATCAGTTTAGTTCTAACACGCCCTTCTTTAAAAGGGGACAGGATACTTGATGTATCAAATAATGAGACTAAGTGTGATACTTGCATGTCTCGACCATTTGAATTAAACTGTACTGATGCAATTCATGGAGGCTCCCGTTGATCTTTGCTGATGTTTTCTTGATGAGAAAGAACCAGTTGGATTCAGATGATCTTTGGTGAATGGAAAGACAAGGCCACAGCCTGGCACACGCTTGGGGCTCTTCAGAAGTCTTTTAGCTCAGCATCATCTTCACAACAGTGTTTTCTCAGTAAAAGAACCCGGTGTGATCTTGTGATTTTTAAAGTGTGAAAATCCCACTCCCTCTGGAGGTGACTGAGCCAATAAGGAGTTGTTCTTTCGGAGGGAACTTTTTTAATGAGCCTTTGTTCTCTAGCAAGATATTGACATGAGACATTTGGATTGGATGTAAACATACTACCCAAGTGATTTTAGTTAGCCATAGTATGCAGCTCTGAAACATTAATACAAAAAAGTTCAAAAGAGAGAATTAATACATAGGCCAAAAATCATGAGATGGGAAAATTGGATACATGTTTATACATTTCTCAAGTGTTTTTTAATATATATAGAATATATAGGATAAAAAGGGTTTATTTGTCCTTCTCAGTCAGAGTCACAAGTTTCAGCAAATTCTTTCTGAAACCTTACCACAATAACCAGAGGCCTGGTGTTAGCTGCTTTTGGGGTGCAAGTTGCAGTTTAGGGGTATGGGTTCACAGAAATTTGTTGAGAAAGGGAATTTCCGGATAATTCATTAATATAATGAATAATTGTGTCTGATTGGTCCAGATATTTATCTCACAAATGGATCTGTTTATTCCTTTTTATAACAGGATGTTTTTTTTTTTTTCATCATTTAGCAGACACTTTTATCCAAAGCGACTTACAAGGGGAGCAATTAGGGGTTAGGTCATGGTATCGAAGGTGGAGAGAGTGCTGTTAATTCACAATCCCCACTTTCCCCACATTCACAATTCCTGCCGGCGTGGGAATCGAACCGGCAACCTTCAGATTACAAGCTCAACTCCCTCACCACTAGGCCACGACTACCCTATATATACAGTACTGTGCAAAAGTTTTAGGCAGGTGTGAAAAAATGCTGTAAAGTAAGAATGCTTTCAAAAATAGACATGTTAATAGTTTATATTTATCAATTAACAAAATGCAAAGTGAGTGAACAGAAGAAAAATCTACATCAAATCAATATTTGGTGTGACCACCCTTTGCCTTCAAAACAGCATCAATTCTTCTAGGTACACTTGCACACAGTTTTTGAAGGAACTCGGCAGGTAGGTTGGCCCAAACATCTTGGAGAACTAACCACAGTTCCTCTGTGGATTTAGGCAGCCTCAGTTGCTTCTCTCTCTTCATGTAATCCCAGACAGACTCGATGATGTTGAGATCAGGGCTCTGTGGGGGCCATACCATCACTTCCAGGACTCCTTGTTCTTCTTTACACTGAAGATAGTTCTTAATGACTTTCGCTGTATGTTTGGGGTCGTTGTCATGCTGCAGAATAAATTTGGGGCCAATCAGATGCCTCCCTGATGGTATTGCATGATGGATAAGTATCTGCCTGTACTTCTCAGCATTGAGGATACCATTAATTCTGACCAAATCCCCAACTCCATTTGCAGAAATGCAGCCCCAAACTTGCAAGGAACCTCCACCATGCTTCACTGTTGCGTGCAGACACTCATTCGTGTACCGCTCTCCAGCCCTTCGGCGAACAAACTGCCTTCTGCTACAGCCAAATATTTCAAATTTTGACTCATCAGTCCAGAGCACCTGCTGCCATTTTTCTGCACCCCAGTTCCTGTGTTTTCGTGCATAGTTGAGTCGCTTGGCCTTGTTTCCACGTCGGAGGTATGGCTTTTTGGCCGCAAGTCTTCCATGAAGGCCACTTCTGACCAGACTTCTCCGGACAGTAGATGGGTGTACCAGGGTCCCACTGTTTTCTGCCAATTCTGAGCTAATGGCACTGCTCGACATCTTCCGATTGCGAAGGGAAGTAAGCATGATGTGTCTTTCATCTGCTGCAGTAAGTTTCCTTGGCCGACCACTGCGTCTACGGTCCTCAACGTTGCCTGTTTCTTTGTGCTTCTTCAAAAGAGCTTGGACAGCACATCTGGAAACCCCTGTCTGCCTTGAAATTTCTGCCTGGGAGAGACCTTGCTGATGCAGTATAACTACCTTGTGTCTTGTTGCTGTGCTCAGTCTTGCCATGGTGTATGACTTTTGACAGTAAACTGTCTTCAGCAACCTCACCTTGTTAGCTGAGTTTGGCTGTTCCTCACCCAGTTTTATTCCTCCTACACAGCTGTTTCTGTTTCAGTTAATGATTGTGTTTCAACCTACATATTGAATTGATGATCATTAGCACCTGTTTGGTATAATTGTTTAATCATACACCTAACTATATGCCTACAAAATCCCTGACTTTGTGCAAGTTTACCTTGAAGAATTGATGCTGTTTTGAAGGTAAAGGGTGGTCACACCAAATATGGATTTGATTTAGATTTTTCTTCTGTTCACTCACTTTGCATTTTGTTAATTGATAAATATAATCTATTACCAAGTTTATTTTTGAAAGCATTCTTACTTTACAGCATTTTTTCACACCTGCCTAAAACTTTTGCACAGTACTGTATATGTTTTCTATACTATAATTTCTATAATAAAATACATATGTGATACCTTATTAAATATTTAGCATCAAACAAACAATATAAATCTTATTCTCAGTGAACAAAGATTCCTTATTCATTAAAATAGGTGGCGATGTGCACTAAGTTATCTAAATCACCATTAAACAAAAGAAGAAGGAAGAACAATGGCACGCTTTTTCTTAGCGTCTGTTTCCATGGTGAATCATCAATTCGTCGCTCGGGTGAGAATGTCTTGTGTGTTAACTGGGAACATACTCTGGGTTGGCCGAACTTACTCCCTGTTCCTTTTTTTGGAACCAGCATACCTCGATTAAGCAAGGTTTGGGTAAATCAACCGAGAGTAAAGGGTATTTGTGACGGTTAGTTAACCTTGCTTTCCCAATAATACCCCCCAGAAAAGATTGAAGCGTTTTGTTTTGGTAATTTATCATCCTCGTGACAAACGAGGGTTGTTTACATTTATGAAAATGACAATTGCAGCACTGTATTTGTTGGCTGCTGTGACTGAGCTGTCCTCTGATAGTCATGTGCTGAAGCAGGCGGACTGTAGGCCTAAATGTGCACTGAAATGTAATGAAGCTTGTATACTAATGAGGGTCAGAGGCATCAGCATGTCAAAATCACAAGATAACAGATTAGGAATGCTACAGGATTATATAACAGGTTGCACTGATGTCATAATGAAAGCCGCCACTGGAAGCTCCATGCAGAATGTTGCTTTGAGAAAGAGGGCTGTTATGTAATGTGTCACCCGCTGTCAGCGCTAGGGGAGCGACGAATGAGGCGCAAGACTGAGGGGTGTCATTATCTGAAGGTCTCTGGGGGAAAAACTAACGGGCTCCTCTGAACTGAAGCGCTGCGGTAGGAAACAGACAGGGAGCGCTTCTGTAGCGAAATATCTTAACCTCATTTCCACTCTCAAAGCTATTAAGAATGAAGCTCATACAGCCAGTAAGCTAAAGCGGATGAATTTTACTCATCCCACACTGTTAATTATACAGATCATTCAGCTGCTTGAAGAGAAGTGTGCTAGGCCTATTACATTTCTAAGTAATTGGACTTAAGATTTAAACTTGGCAGACAATGAATTGGGCAAAAAATCTTAAGATTTATAAAAACTAAACCATATCATAAGACCAAAACATTATAGAGACTTGGAGGTAGACTCTAATTGACCCTTCGCAAAGACCCGCCCCCTTTAGTTACTGTTGCTATGACCGACAAGCCATGCGTTCTCACGCCACACATCATGTTTTCACAGTGAAAAATACATGGAGCAAAGAGAACACTGACAACGCGTCGACAGACAAGACAGAGCAGGTTACTTTTGATATGAAACGGTTTTGTATTTAAAATATTGTAATAATATTGTTATATAATTAATATATTATATTAATGTAACTAAATTTGTTACATAGTTATATATACAATATTATATAATCCATACATACATACACACACACATATATATATATAAAGCATAATTATAATGTTTAAATGCTTATTCAATTCTAATATATGTATTTATTTAATTGTAATCTCACACATGGATTTGCTTTTTTCCTTTTTATAACACAATGTTTTCTATACTATATTTCCTATAATAAAATACATATGTGATATCTTATTAATAATTTAACATCAGACAAACAATATAATTCTTATTTTCAGTGAATAAAGATTACTTATTCACACAGCCATCAAATAGGTGGCGATGTGCATTAAGTAGGTTATGTAAATCTCCATTAAACAAAAGAAGAAGAAGCAAGTAGAAAGGCGCTCTTTTGCTTAGCGTTTGTTTCCATGGTGAATTATCAATTCATTGCTCGGTTGAGAATGTCTTGTGTGTTAACTGGGAACATACTCTGGATTGGCTGAACTTACTCCCTGATGCGTTTTTGGAACCAGCATACCTCGAGTAAGCAAGGTTTGGGTTAATCAACCGAGGGTTCAGGGTATATGTGACGGTTAGTTAACGTTTACCTTGAAAGCAATTACATTAAATAAATGAGTGATTAGCTTAAGGCTTTGTCTCATAGTATATATATATATATATACCTCTTCTTGAGCATTTGAATGCGCTCTTCCAAAACTTTGTTTATAAAACATAATTTGTGGCTTGAATTCTGACATCTCTTGAGATGTAAACATATAAGAGGCTAGTTTAATTAGTGACACTTAGCGTACATTTTAAATCCTTTATTTGAATATGCCAACCTCATTCTAGAATATTTCTATGATTAAATCACAGAGACTCCCCAACAGCCAATCACTGTGTCCACAGTTAGCGTGTTGACATCCTCCATAGCAACCAGGTCAATGAGGGACTTACTCTCAGTTTAAGACTTCTCGCTATTCCTTAGTAAAAGTTGGTCTCAGCAGCTTTGTGAATAGGTTTTAAAAGAAAACTCAAAGAACTTTTACTGCCATTTAGGAGAACTCTTAGTGGTAAGAGAAAATATTTTGTGAATATTCACAAAACATCGTAAGGCTAAAAGTAGCTCCTAACTTGCCGATTTAGGAGAAACTCTTAATAATGATGGGTGTGTCAGTCCTAATTTTGGGACTCCTAAATTTTTGCTCTAAGAGTATCTCACAAAGCATTTTAGTGCTAAAACTAGCTCCTAGATCTGTGAAAAGTTGCGTAAATCACTAAAACCAAATCCCAAACAATCCTAACCCACCTAAAGACTCTGTACACTATGAGGCAATAGAGATAGAGCCTTGGATGCAGAACCTTTTCTTCATAAATGCAATACATATTTTGATTCATAGATTTCAATCTGCGATAAAAACGCCAAAAATAAATCTTTAATAAATAATTAATGTCCGATTACCTGTGGCAGTTTCACGTGCTGTTTCACGTGCTCACACTTATAAATGAATGAATAGAAAATGTTATAAGCGTATTTGGTGTGCTTGAGCTTGGAATTCAGCCAAACCCAGAGTTCTCCCTCGTATCCCCATTCAGAGAGTGAGGAACGGGGTGACGGAGGGTTGCAAAAAGCTGTCGATAGGTGAGTCTGCTCTCCTCTGTACCTCCTCTTGAGCTGATTAGATAGACAGCTTGAATGTGCTCCTCCCAAACTTTGTTTATAGCACATCATTTATCACTTGAATTCTGCATTTGCTCGAGACGCAGACATGTAAGAGGCTGACAATTAGCTAAACATATATTAGTTTAATTAGTGACACTTTAGCCTACATTTCAAAAAATTTTTGAATATGGCATTTTAATTAATAAAATCTTTATTTAAATATGGCAACATTTGTATTTTAAAACCTTTATTTTAATATGGAAACATGATACCTCATTCTACAATATTTCCATGATTAATTCACTGTCAGAGACCCCTGCCCCATCAGCCAATCACTGTAGACATAGTTAGTAAGTGTGTTGACATCATCCATAGCAATGAGGTCAACCCCGTCCTTACTCTTAGCTTAAGATTTCTCTCTATTCCTTAGTAAAAGTTTGTCTCAGCAGCTTTGTAAATAGGGTTTAAGAGAAAACTCTTAGCTAAGATCTTTAACTGCTATTTCGGAGAACTCTTAGTGGTAAGATAAAGTATTTTGTGAATACGGCCCCACAGCTTTTTCTTTCACTGCCACAATTATAAAATCCCTTCATAAAATAACTAGGTCTGGGTGTTATGAAAGGAACATAGGCTTTTGTAACCTTCTAGTTTTATTGAATCTATTATAATCTGAATTAATAAATTTAACTGACGTGGGTAATGGCTGCTGACGTCAAAGGTTTTCGAGGAAAAATGTCAAAGCTTTAGGCTAAACATTTTCTTAATGAATGAACAAAAGTGCAAGTGTACGTGACAATTACACAACAACAGAACTGCTGTTCCTCCAATACCATTCGTTTAATTGTGATGTCAGCCATTTTTAAAACCAAGAATGGAAAGTGCTCAAGAGAAAACTATTGTTATCTATTATACAGTACCAAAATATTTGGTATATTTGACAAGTCCAGTAATCTGTGGCATGGACTTTAAATTAACCACAAACACATGTCCTCTATGGAGGAAGAACATGTATTGGTAACATATGCAGCAGATAATCAATCTTTTTTTTTTCACAACAAAGAAAAGAAGGACCCTATTTCCCCTCCTCCTCCTCCACCTCATCTTCAGTCAGCTGAGAGTAGTTACACTGACTCAGTTATGAGTCACCTTCACTGTCTGGATTTTGCCCGCAGGCTTTATCAATGTGCATTACGCAGTGGAAGACTGAGATACTCATGAGGGTCTGATGAGGCCCCTGCAGACGTTGGGAACACAAGAAAGCTCAAGTCCTGGGAAAACGGCCTCAAGTAAATTACAGTGAAATCAATCATAGTGAACAATTCCACCCAGTTCCCTTCAATTTATTACGCTTCTGAATATGATTATCAGATCCTGCATATCTAATCTATCTGTAATTTCTATCTAACTATGAAGTTGTTTTGTCACACTTAAAAAAAGATATTTTGAGAAACATCTCAGTGTGTTTTCATATAATGGATGTCAGTGGTCACCAAAACTGTTTGGTTTCCAACATTCTTCAAAATATCTTCTTTTGTGTTCTACAGAAGAAAGAAAGTCAAATGAGATGAGATTGAGTAAATTATGACAGAAGTTACATGCATAATTTAAATCCCCATTGTATAAGAAAGGGTTTCTGACAGCATCTTTCATAGCCTGATGTATGTTATTCTACAAAGAAACAACTCTTCTCAAGGTTGTCATATGATGAAAAATAAAAAGAACTACAAAGCATTACAGCCCATTTAATAGAATGTTATGAAGGATTTTTTGCTTATTACACATGCATCCAACTTTGTGAAGGGGTTCAAAGGAACCTCTTGTTGTCTACTGAAGAAGTGAAATTAAAATACTTCACAAAAAAAAGCCTTCAGAAAACAGACAAAAAGGGAAATAGCATTCTCTCCTGAAGATATAAATAAAAGAGCTCTAATAAAAGCAGCAATTATTCTAATCCGTCATCAGCATTCATGTGTTCCTGTTTTCCCAGTTCACTGTCAGGCTTCTAATAAGCGGTCAGCGAGGCAACTAATTAATTACACTGATCGTTTTCGGCTGTGCTAATGCTGTTGTAATATGCTGAAGTGATTCCATCAACATCCTTTGGGATCCTTTGTGTGTCAGGCCAATTACTCATATTGCACACTTGGTGATGTACAAGTTCGTAATTTTCCAACAAATGATCCTGCACGTGGATCACAGTCATTACATTATCTTCTGTCATCATGAAATGTAATCCATTTAGTTATGTAGGAAATTAACTAATTAAATACATTTAGGAAAGAGAGGGTCGTTATATTTTAAACACTCATTCAAGGTAAAACGTCTGAGGTTAGTTCACAATTGACCCTTCGCAAACAGTTTGATTGACAGGCGATCTGACCAATCATAACCCCGAATCTGCCATTTTGTCTGACAAAGCAGTCAGGGGAGTTAGTAGAGTAACGTTGGTGAACTTGAACTTGACAAATTGTGAGTACTCACGTCTTTCCGCGCTTGAAACAACATTCCTTCCGATACCCATTCATGTTTAGTTGATGCTATAAATGAACTAATATGAAGAGATGGTTGATTCACGACACATTAAAGAGCCACTATACGGTGTTTGTTGCTGAAAGATCTTCAAAAAATTCTGTCAACACTTTGTCAGTGTCCTCTTTGCTCCAAGATGTATTTTTCACTCCGTGAGAGCATGATGTGTGGTGTGAGAGCGCATGGCTTGTCGGACAAAGCAACTGTAACTAGAGGGGGCGGGTCTTTGCGAAGGGTCAGTTGTAATGTGCAATTGACTTTTGTTGTTTAAGGGCATATGGCACTAAACATAGGAAAATGCTTAATGGAGAGAGAGAAAACGAAATGGGCTTTTTTTTTTTTTTTTTTTAGAAACAATAACAGAATGTGTTTCTGTTCTATATTATTCTCAAGTTCATGGTGTGAAAGTGCTCTAAATGTTGGCTCAGTACCATGGCAATATTGCAAGGTCTGCGAAGTACATCAGTGGCTTAGAATACTATTGATAAACTAAAACTAATGATAACTAAAAACATCATTAATATTAAATAATAAATATATTTTGATCCATGTATCCAATCATATATAATTACAATCTTAACTTTCAATATGGGTCTTTCTGAACATTCTGGAAAACAATAAGACTATTATAAGGAGATCAAACAGAAACATCACTTTGCTGCTCTTCAGGTAGTTCAGTTTAATCATCATTAAGCAGATGTAGCAGTATGGTGGTGTGGGTTGCAGGTTAGCTGCTGAGATGTTAAGGTGCTATGTAGTTGCCAAAGTGTACTGGGTGGCTACCACGGCATTTTTAGGTGTCAGGGCTCAGTAGTAAGAATTAGTAGTAAGACATTCCACATTTATAAACATTCCAGATTTTGCCAAAGGCAATTTTTATCCGTCATCCCTGGAAAGAATGTTATATGTCAAGCTAAAACAAAAAATTGTGGTTTAAAATACACACTATAATGAAATAAAATACATAACACAATCCATAAATCCATCTATCTATAAAAATGAACCACAAACAAACATAAAAGCAGAATACTAAAGAGAAACAGTACAATGACAGAAGCAATAGCAGAAAAAGCTGACAGTTATAGTTCTAAAGCTGAGTACTTATTAACCATTTCTTTAATTGAACTCTAAATAAGTCATATGTATCTAATGCTCTTATAGTTGTTGAAATAACGTTCCATTCTCATGCAGCTTTAATAGAAAAAGCAGATTGACTAAAATTACTATACCTGAGTGGAATAATACAATCTCCACTTAAAGCACCTGTTGTGGAACTATAAGCAGTTGTTTCAATACTAACAAACGGGTAAGGTCAACCCTCTTATACACAAGACATACTTTTCTCCCAGCTCAGCAGATTATAAATTTGTAATATTGAACATTGATGAAAATTTACCTGTTTCTTGTCAAGAATGTTAAGTGTTCGTTTGTATAAACACTCTAATGGTTTAGAGTCACTAAACTCGCCTGAGATCAAGTTGTTAAACAGTAAATAATACGAGAGATTACCATATAGAATGCATATACATCTTAGCTGCCTCTAACAACATATAATCTCGAGGAAACCTAAAATTAGAAAGGTTGGTAACACTATAATAATTGCAAACTGAATCATTAGTTAGTAAATAGCCTTAGTAAATAGTTAATTAATCATTTATAAAGCATTAATAGACATTAGTAAGCAGTTTATAAATACAGCTATAAATGCTTTGTTCTTGATTGTTAAGCATATCTATAAAGTGTTTAATAACTGTATTTTCATACTTTAATTAATGATCAATTTATCATTTCTAAAAGAAGTATTACATTATTTACAAACCAGTTATTTAGGAGCTGTCAGCTGTTCATAAGATCAATTATGAAGTGTAGGTAAATGATTAATAAACTGTTTAAATGTACATTTATACATCTTATGTAGACATACAGTAATTTTTACTCCGTGTGTTAATAAATGCTTTATTAACACATTCTTACTGTATTTCATGATTAATTCAGGTAGTTATAAAACATTGTCAGTAAACTAATCTAAAGTGAGGAATATTACAGTGCACAGCAAAATTGAGTACAAATGAGTCTGAACAAATACAAAAGATTTTCTTAATGATCACTAATACAGTGCATGGAAAGATGAAAGATGTGTAGGTGTATATGTGTGTAGATGTATAGATGTCTAGGTGTACTTTGACTTTCTTCTTTCTGATGAACACAATCAGAGAGATTTTAATAAATATCCTGACTCATCCAAGCTTTATAATGGCAGTGAATAGGGGTCACGAGTATGAGCTGAATAAAGTGCTTCCATCCACATCCATCAATCGTAAACATGTACTCCGTGTGGTTAATAAAGGCCTTCTGAAGCAAACCGTAAAATATCTTGCCTCTGCCAGACGGCCTTCCGTATTCAAGTTACAAAGAAAGTGTAAAACTCTTGCAGTTCAAAAAGCTTACGCTACATCCTACGCCTTCCCTATTCAACTTACAGAAAAATGAAACTGACGTGACGCCAGTTCACACTTTCTTCCTAAGTTGAATACAGGAGGGACTAATGAGGACAGGTGCAGATGTGAAGTAACTGAACTAAACAAGACGTATACGTGACAACTGAACTGCAGCTCCATCAATACAAAGACTCTGAGGTGATGTCAGGCTCGGTTGGCTCCAACATCGATACTGAAGTGCTCTCTCCATTTGGGGTGGGCTCATGCTGTCGCTCCTTGCAGCGGGGTGGTATTGGGCTGGGCGTTGGGTTAGGAGTGGGACCTCCGTCGTCGTCCGATGGTGAGCAGTGATCCACAAGATGCCAGCACCCACTCCACAAAGTTGGTGCCGGTGTTCAAGCCGGCATACAGAAATGAGCAGAGGCAGTCATCCGCGAAGCTTCATAGGTTTGCGAGAGTAAGTGTTCCTTGAGGAAGCGAATCCCATGTTCAAGGCTTAACAGAGAAGAAGGATTGTTCATAGTGAAAACTGGAAAAAATTCAAAAATGCCAAAAACAAAAAAAAAAAAAACAAAAAAAAAATGCGTAGCATAATCACTTCTGAAGTTGGGTTTTGCTAGAAAGTACACGAACATGATGATGAAGAGGAAAGGCAGTCTTAGTTATCCAATCAGAGAGAACAGCTACAGCACATTTACACATGAAGGAGACCTGACAACTTTTAACGGAAACAGAGGAACTTAAGTATACAGTACAAGCAAACTGCGATAATAAACATCACACACCTGAACTAAAAGATGAAATCAATAACTATGACAACCAACTCAACAGGGAAAATGTGCAAATTGAGCAACAATGTTGTTTCACAAAGTTTCACACTTACGTATATTCTTTCAAATGTATTTATTTCTATAATTTCCACTATTTAAAAAAAAAATATATATATATGCTAAAGTATACTTAAAATATGCTATATAATATTTATAAAGTAATGGAGTTACATTATAGCTGTAAATTTCCAGGTGTTTTTATGTATAATAATATTAAAAACTGGGTAAACAAAAATATGAATATGTTTAGCAAATATATTTAAAAAATAGTTAAAAATAAAACTATAATTTTTGTGAAGAGGGCAGTAAAATGTTGGTAGGGCAGGTAAAGAACTCTTAGTTGTTGTACTGTCATATCGTGCATTTTCTTCATCAGAAAGTTATTAAAAAGAAGAACGTTTGGCTCGCTTTTCTATGAATTTGTGGGTAACAACAGCTTTGTGAACCGAAAGACTCTGTTAGCTTGTCTGGTAAATTAAATCTAACAACCTGTTTTGCGTACACCCCAAGTAATTCATTAGAATGGTTGTTTTTGATTGAGAACACATCACAACACATCACACATCCGAGCTCTGTCTGCTATTAAAGACAGTTCATTAATAAGCGCTATCCGCGATTCACATTACGGTTCATGGTTCACACAGAAGCTTTGCTTCATTTATTTTATGTTCAGAAAAGCTTCATCAACACAGCAGTGCACGTTTAATGATCTGGTGCCTAATGCCAGCTATGAATCCTTTGAGTTTGTGTCACTGATAATCAGAGACATGTACAATGATAAGTACATATACAGTACACTTGAACAAAAATAATTAGATTTTATCATAGAGGAGCCTTTAAGGTACAGATGCAAAAAAAAAAAAGAAAGAAAAATTCCACATAAAAAAAACATGTAAAATAACAAAATTCACTGAAGTGTTATTGCTAAAAGCAATATACTTCATAAAATGTTGCTAAAAGGATTTTTTCTTCTCTAAATTTCATGACAACGCAATACGAATACAATTTTTAACAGAATTGCGACTCTTTTTGTTTTAAGTGAGCATCCTTTCAAAATGTCTGAAATAAAACTATACATTTTGTTGTTAATGTTATAATTTGAATAATTCCAAATTAAGACATTATTGTATCTATCAAACATTATACAAATGAGCCTTTCCTGTCTGAATCAATTCAATTTGCCATTTTATTTACACTGTTATTTATTTTACAATTTAGAGAACCGGATCTGTTGGATTTTCACACGGAATGGTCTAATCACAACAGTGTGCTCCAGGGACCAGCCTAGAATAATCACACCAGTGTGATTGTATGCATCAAAGGGTTAATTAACTATTAACTATGACTTTTGCCTCAACAAACTCCCGATTACTGCTCATTACTAGTTAGTAGTGTTGTAGTACTTGGCCAGTCTTAAGACCATTTTTTGAAGGTCTTGGTCTTGTCTTGGTCTCGGTCTTGTCTTGGTCTCAGACTAAATTACATTATATTTATATTAACATATGATATAATTAAGCAATATTACAAGAAAGAGGGCTGTTTTCACAAATATGAGCACAATTGCAAACGTGATATTGATTTTTTCAACAACTTTTTTTCATTTTTGAAACATTAATTTTAACATTATTTGTGCATTTGTAATTGTACCAATTCAGTTGCAACTTCTGTTCCACCTCTGCAGTGTAAAGATGTATTTTATTGTTAGTGATTTCAATTGTTTGGTAACAGCTCTATGTCCTACTATTCTGATTGTAATTATTGATTAAAAATAAGACATTTCTCAGGCAGTAAATGCAGATCTTTCAGATGAATTTGAGCAATGCTAATCCGGTCTTGACTTGCCTTGGTCTCAATCCCCCAAAGTGGTCTTGACTACAACACTACTTGTTAGTAAGGAAGTTGTTATGTGTAAGTATTGAGTAGGAATTGGGTAGGATTAAAGGATGTACAGTGGGGAGAACAAGAATTTGATACACCGGCGATTTTGCTGTTTTGCCCACTTACAAAGCATGTAGAAGTCTGTAATTTTATCATAGGTACTCTTCAACTGTGAGTGACGGAATCTAAAACAAAAATCCAGAAAATCACATTGTATGATTTTTAAATAATTAATTTGCATTTTATTGCATGACTACTCACTGCAGAGCCATAACCTCCAGCTCCCCCTCTCTTGACCTACTGTGGGCATGATGGGTGGAGCTGTATCCCCCAACCACACCCTAACCCTACCCATAACCCAACCCATCTGTCCACCCATTAAACAGGTTAAGCTCCACGCTTGAGCTCCATAGAGGTGGAGATGGCGGTTATTATGCTCTGGAGCGAGCACTACTTGGACTTCTATGAAGTCTTCAGCAAGACTTCATAGAGAAAATGAAACCTAAACAGAATATATCTGAATATAAATATATACACATACACATATACATTTGTTTTCCAGCAAAGCAAATTTTAACTGGAACAAAAAATGAAAACAAAATCATGTTTAATCGTTCCAAAAGAAACGCTTATTTGAAATTACCATTAACTGGTTAATAACATTATTTCATCGTTCTGTTTAATATTTTAATTTGGCAGTCAACCAATCATGAATTCAAATAGTATGGCCTTGGCAAATAAGACGTTGACTATGCAAACATCAATGAAATGTCTGCACTTAGCTGTCAAGTTAGCATAGTTAAATCGCTGGGATTAGCTTTCAGATCTTGGGAGTTTTTCTGAGGATATGTTCATGAAAATGAATGGCAAGAAATATCCAGCTTGCTGTGTGTTTTCAGCTAAAATTGCAGGCTAGTAGAATCGCTACTCTTCGGGGGGGGGGGATTAAATAACTAAACACCATGTTTTTAAAGTTAGTACTGTAGCACTTGCTTGCATCATTATATTATTATAAATGTTCTCCAAAAATCAAGCTCAAAGGGAGGTTTTTCACCAGTCAGTTGATTTGTCCGTCATTAACAGCCGGAGCTGAGGCAGTAAGTTAGTTCAGCATTACGTTTTCATCAACTTACAGGTTACAGAGTATAGCTACAGT
The DNA here is from genome assembly GCA_038088235.1 of Zacco platypus. Taxonomy (NCBI): domain Eukaryota; kingdom Metazoa; phylum Chordata; class Actinopteri; order Cypriniformes; family Xenocyprididae; genus Zacco; species Zacco platypus. The sequence goes on along the minus strand of CM076071.1, from coordinate 18,203,409 downwards.
GCATCTGGAAAATATTCAGAATGCTTCACTTTTTCCACATTTTGTTTTGTTACAGCCTTATACAAAATTACTACAAAAACGACTACAAACTTACAATGGTATTCAGGGACAGGCATTACGGTGGTCATACCTATCAGACCGACACAATTTTGTCTATTTAAACAGGGAAAAATCTAAGATAACAATAGTAAACTATGGAGTGCCGCAAGGATCTGTCTTAGGCCCTCTGCTATTTTCAATATACATGCTGCCACTTGGCAATATTATAAGAAAACATGGAATTAGTTTCCATTACTATGCCGATGATACTCAGTTATATATTTCATCACGACCAGATGAAATCTCTAAATGATCCAAACTGACAGAGTGTGTTAAAGAAGTAAAATATTGGATGACTAGTAATTTTTGTCTATAAAATTCAGATAAAATTGAAGTATTCCTTATTGGACCAAAGTCCTGTACACAGAATCTCTCAGACTACAGTCTGCGTTTAGAAGGATGTACTGTTACTCCATCCTCGACAGTTAAAGATCTGGGTGTTATATAAGACAGCAACTTGTCCTTTGAAAATCATATTTCATATGTTACAAAAACAACCTTTTTCCACCTCAGAAACATTGCTAAGATACGGAATATGTTATCTATTTCTGAAACAGAAAAATTAGTTCATGCTTTCATGACGTCTCGACTAGATTATGCATTATAATGCATTATCAGCTGGTCGCCCTGCTTCCCCAATAAACAAGCTACAATTAGTACAAAATGCAGCTGCTAGAGTTCTTACCAGGTCAAGAAAATATGATCATATAACACCAATTTTATCATCTCTACACTGGTTATGCATTAAGTTCCGTATCGATTATAAAGTATTGCTAATGACCTATAAGGCTCTAAATGGTTTAGCTCCTGTGTACTGAACCGATCTTCCATTGCCCTACAATCCGTCACGCTCTTTAAGATCACAAAACTCTGGACGTCTGGTTGTACCTAGGATAGCTAAGTCCTAAAGGAGGGAGAGCGTTTTCACATTTGGCTCCGAAACTCTGGAATAGCCTTCCTGATAATGTTAGGGGCTCAGACTCACTCACCCAGTTTAAATCTAGATTAAAGACACATCTCTTTAGCCAAGCATTCACATAATGCATCTCATATCAGATCAATTGCTCATTATGACTTTCTTAGCTTAAAGTTATGAACAACAGCTACACTAATTATTCTCCTTTCGCTTTTCTGCCCCGAGCTGACTAGAGCACATCAGCTTCAGTTTGGATCCAGCCTCTTAAGAAGACCTCAGATGACCATCACCTGTGAAGAGACGGCGCCAATTCCTGCGAGGACTTCAGAAGATGCTATCATCTGGATCAACATGCACACTGCCCAATTTCTATATCATAATTATTGTTAATGTAATTCATTTTCCAGGAGCTCTTTGCATCTACCTTCAGTTAAACTGTTAACTCTGATTGTAAATTAATTACCTAAATTATACATTTGCTAACTGCATTCTTTAAATTGTAATGTTGACATCCATTCTCTGTAAAGCTGCTTTGAAACGATATTTATCATGAAAAGCGCTATACAAATAAATTTGAATTGAATTATCCCAAAAGGGATTAAATTCATTATTTTCCTCAAAATTCTACAAACAATACCCCATAATGACAACGTGAAAGAAGCTTGTTTGAAATCTTTGCAAATTTACTAAAAGTAAAAAATGAAAAAATTATATGCACATAAGTATTCACAGCCTTTGCCATGACACTTTCCACCGATAGTCCTTGAGATGTTGCTACAGCTTGATTGGAGTCCACTTTTGGTAAATTCAGTTGATTGGATATGATTCGGAAAGGCACACAACTGTCTATATAAGGTCCAACAGTTAACAGTGCATTTCAGAGCACAAACTGGCCCATGAATTCCAAGGCATTTTCTGTAGACCTCTGAGACAGGATTGTATCGAGGCACAGATCTTGGGAAGGGTACAGAAAAATTGCCTCATTGAAGGTCCCAATGAGCACAGTGGCCACATCCGTAAGTTTGGAACCACCAGGACTCTTCCTAGAGCAGGCCTCCTGGCCAAACAAAGTGATTGAGGGGAGAATGGCCTTAGTCAGAGAGGTGACCGAGAACCGTGATGGTCAATCTGACAGAGCTCCAGTGTTTTTCTGTGGAGAGAGGAGAACCTTCCAGAAGATCAACCATCTCTGCAGCACTCCACCAATCAGGCCTGTATGGTAGAGTGGTCAGACGGAAGCCACTCTTCAGTAATAGGCACATGACAGCCTGCCTGGGGGACTCTCAGACTATGAAAAGCAAAATTCTCTGGTCTGATGAAACAAAGATTGAACTCTTTTGGCCTGAATAACAAGCATCATGTCTGGAGGAAACCAGGCACCTCTCATCACCTGGCCAATCCCAATCCTACAATGAACCATGGTGGTGGCAGCATCATGCTGTGGGGATGTTTTTCAGCGCCAGGAACTGTGAGATTAGTCAGGATCGAAGGAAAGATGAATGCAGCAATGTACAGAGACATCCTCAATGAAAACCTGCTCCAGAGCGCTCTGGACCTCAGACTGGGGCGAAGGTTCCAACAGGACAACAACCCTGAGCACACAGCCAAGATAACAAAGGAGTAGCACTTTTGAACAACTCTGTGAATGTCCTTAAGTGGCCCAGCCAGAGTCCACTCTTGAACCCGACTGAACATATCTGGAGAGATCTCAAAATGCCTGTGCACAGATGCTCCCCATCCAACCTGAAGGAGCTTGAGAGGTTCTGCAAAGAAGAATGGGAGAAACTGCCCAAAAACAGGTGTGGCAAGCTTGAAGCATCATACTGAAAAAGACTTGAGGCTGTAACTGGTGCCAAAGACACTTCAACAAAGTATTGAGCAAAATTAATACTTGTCACAGAGACGAACTCCGTGATCCCTTCCTCCGATCGTCGCAGGGCGCTATCTCCCGAATACTGACACATGCACCCACAGCCATTACATTCACTACATTTCCCACAAGTCTTGGCACTAATCATCTCACCAGCTGTAGGCACTTGTTTGGACTGTTTAAGAGACCCATTCCCATTCATGCATCGCGAGGTCTTGTTTCCAGTTGGTACATTTCTGAGCATTATTTCTAGTGTTTCTCTCCCTGTTAACGACCTGTTGGACTACCGTTTACGATTCTTGCTGCCTGCCCTTTTGTTTTGTTTGCCTGGACTCTGTTTGTGCACGATATCTGCCTGCCCCGATCTGTATCTGTTTGTTGACTACGATTCTGTCTCTCCTCTGCAATTCCTGTCTGCCGGTATCTGACCACTGCCTGTTTGACCTTGCTAATTTGTTTAATAAAGCTGCTTATGAATCCCACATCGAGTGATGAGTCATTACAATACTTATGAGATTTTTTTAGTTTTTTTATTTGTAATAAATTTGCAAAGATTTCAAACAAACTTCCTTCACATTGTCATTACGGGGTATTGTTTGTAGAATTTTGAATTTAATTTTGAAAACAATGAATTTAATCCCTTTTAAAGCTGTAACATAACAAAATGTGGAACAAGTGAAGCACTGTGAATACTTTCCAGATGCACTGTATGTGTCAGACACAGACAGGGAGAGGTGGTAAGTTCATAGTCTTTTATTTGCAGACAACAGGAAAACAGGAGAACGAGCAGATGCAGGTGAGAACAAACAGTCTTTGAGGAATTGGTGACTTAGCTGCTGAGCTTGACGTGCAGTATTCTGTGTTACAGATGACTGGCGAAACCCCACAGAAGACGACAGACAGACAGACAGACGAAGATCACGGGACTGGATGGGTAGATGGGCAGGAAGCAGGTAAGTAGACTGAGGTGAGTCTGAAGTGTCATGAATAGACGAGACCAGACACTGAACTGGCTGTGATGGTGAGTGCTGGTGATGAGGAACAGGTGCAGATGCTTAGAACTCGGGTGATGCGGAACGTGTGGGTGGATCTGGCGCTGATGAGGTGATGGGTGTGATGACGGACTCCGTGACAGTATGTGGGTGTTAAGTTTTTTATTCCAAGAAACAGTTCTTTATTTGACCCTTGCACTGCAAACAAGCAGAGACGGTCTTCAAAATGTGTGCTGCACTTCATTCATTTATGAAGCGGCTGGTGGATGAGTTTTTGTATGAGGTTTGAGGTTTGAAGAGCTGCTGGAGTTATGAGGTTTAGTCACAAGCTCAACGTTATTTTTCAGGTAAGAGCGGGTATGGTCATTTCTACATTTAATTTGTCTGGCTTTCTGGTAGCATTTGCTACCAGTTATTTTTTAGCGGTATAACAGCTCGTTATGCTGCTTGATATTGCAAAGTGTTATTTCTTACCATATTGCTGTAATGTATTGTCTTAATTCTTAACACTCTGGTTTGTAGCGCAAACAGTTTTACAGTTTACTGCACTTTGATATTCTTCTGGTTATTTTCCAAATCGGAAGTCTCACACATTCACAGAAAACACATTACTTCCATGTTGAAAAATAAGGTGGATAAATCTATACAGTATTAAGTTCTATTAAAGTTCTGGTACAAAATATTGGGGAAAAACTAATTAAAAATAATGTTTTTAACCGGTATTTTTTCTAATCAAACAGTTTTCGGAACTGTTATGTTACAGAAGGAATGCAGAACAGAAACATTAAAAGCACTGATTCTGCTTGGAGTGAACCGATTTTTTATTTTTATTTTTGTTTTTAAGCTCTGGTCCAAAGTATATTTTTTTAGTGCTTCAGTATATGTCAATTTGATTGGCAGTGATTTTATCACAAAACAGAACTGTTATTTTATATTAAACCATACATTAATTTGTAAAGTAATCTCATCAATAAAGACCATATGCAGTGGTTTGTTGTGTGTAATGTAGTGTTCCCTCTCTTAGAGATGAAGGGATTAAACAAATCCAAAGGAAATGGAAGTTATTGATGGAGGAAATTGTCTGTCCGCCCGAGAGAACACTAAAAATAACTTCCTCAGTGCCTCAGAGAACACTGAGAGAGATTTTAGCAATGATATTTTCATAAACTTTGCCTCTTTGTTATCAGATATATCATAAAAAAACCATATAGCATGCCATCTCTGTTCTGTGTGTAGCAGCATATGGCAATATAAAGTCATTAGGCTGGAAACAATTCTAATGCAAAACAGAAGACCATGACACAACATTAAAGAGCTTTCTGAGGTCTGCACACAGAAACTTACAAAGAGTGCAATCTATACATTCTTTCTTTTAAAAGAACCAAATGTTTTACCATTCATTTTGCATCCGTTATTTTGTCAAAAATTTTATCAACACACTTCCTACTTTATTTACAGTACTTCCTCAGGGGCCCTGTGTAGGGTCCAAAAACCCATTTGCCACAGAAAACTTGTTTAACGCAATCATATGTTCATAGGAAGTGATACATTTGTTCCTTAATTAAAATTCCAAATAAGTTTAATCTTTACAATTGCACAGTTCACATTTGGGGAATTTGTTTCCCCAAGGAATGAGGAGTTATTTATGCACCCATGGTGAGCTAAATCTTAAAAAGAACAAACTTGTGACTGCCATCACAAGTTTCTCATTAGCTGACTCCCGTTTAAGGACCATAATCACAATTTACATTTAGTGCTATACATATAAAAGTTTATAATCAAACATCCCTAGTGACAACTCTTGTGTTTCCTCCGTCATCAGTAATTGTCTGCCACAGTTACGTGGAATTTATTGGAATTTGTTCAGGCAGTGGTAACAGAGATTGCCTTGATACTGCTTTCTCAATGTGCCTTTTGTTCTCATTTTTGAAAATAGTCATGGGTTCTGTTTAAGCATATTTTTCACATGTTGATCCTGATGTTGAGCTGTCACTCATCAGATGAATCTGGATGACCTAAACCAGGCCTATTCTAAAATAAAATGTAAAATAAAATGTAGAGATCTCTTATAGAGATCCCAAGACAACAATAATAATATTAATAATAATAATAAATCACATAATGGAAACAAACATCACCAATGGGATTCTCCAATGTTCATCTTTCTCTTACTCTAGTAATGTTAAAATTACAAAAAAAATGTCTTGTATCCCGGTTTAACGTGAGACTAATAAATGCTACTAATAAGCAAGCATTATGTAGGTTGACTTTTGAAGAGTGTAAACACTGTCTGGCTCTGTTTGTGCAACTCAACATGTCAACAATACAGTCTGCAAGAAAGGCCCCACCCACCCGGGGGTAAACATCTCACTGTTACTAATTCATTTCTGTGGGGAAAAAAAGAGAAATTGTTTTTTTAAAAAAAATAAAAATAAAATTTATATATATTTTTTTGCAGATCTGATGTATTTTTGCGAGCAAACTGAATAAAGGACATTCAATTCAACAATTCACCAACAAAGTCTGCAGTAGGTATTTTATTATTTAAATTGATTTTATAACAGATAAAGTAAGTAAAAATAAATAATATAAAGAGAGAGAGAGAGAGAGAGAGAGAGAGATAAAGCCCCACTAAAATAGTAAAATGCTGCTCTGATAGCTTTAGGTTTTGCTAGCTATCCTGCCTACATTTAAATGATCAAAACAATTCAATTTCCATTTTGTATGCCCTGCAGTCCTGTTTCAGCTTCTTTTATTCAAAATGTTGCCAATAAAAAATGGTTTAGATTAGATTATTATTATTATTATTATTATAAATGCAAAAAAAAGACACAGACACTTTTACTCTTTATTTGGTAATGGTAATGGTAGCTTATATAGAAGGATATAGAGTGTTGATAATAGATTGACAAAACTGTGTTTTTAAATGACAAGCAAAATGAATATTCTCTATTTATTCTATTTTAATTTTCTCTATATATTCTCTATATAATTATTATTTATTTTAAATATTATATATATGAAAATATATACACATATTCATATATATAATATTTAAAATAAATAATAATTATATATAACACGTATTTGCATGGCAGCAAAGGTTTAGACCTGTGTTTGGAGCATAAATGATTGATATGGGTTAAGTTTTTTTTTTTTTTTTTTTTTCTTTTGGAAGGTTGCAAGTATTCTGGTTTTACAATATGAAAAACATAGACTTGACACTTGCCATGTTTAATGAAGCCTGGTTCGTGTTCAGCATGCTGTAGTGTGGGGTCTAGAGGAGCTTCAGAAGCTCTGGAGGTGGAGCTGTCGCTGTTCCCCGGTCCTATATATTCATCTGATGCAGCAGAGCCCCGCTCTTCATGGAGATCTTCAAACATCCTCCTCCAGCGCGAACAAACGGCTCTGGACTGAAATAAACAGACAGTCTGTGAGATTCTTCGTGGTGAACAGATTCAGCACAGACAACCCCTTCTCCAAACAAGTGAGTGAATTACTGAACTTCAGCTTTGCCATTTCTGTCGAGCCTAATTGTGTTTGAGGTGCGCTACGTCCCAGCGAAACTTATGCAACATTATTCTGACAGATTTTTTTCCTGTCGTTGCACTGCGGTGAAGAATATTTACTCACTCATTCGTTACAATGTCAGAAGCCTACAGGCACCTCCATCTCGTTTACATAGAGCACTGGTAGATGCTGAATAGCCTACTCTGTTCAGCTAGCTTGTAAAGCATGTGAATTTTGCACGGCGGGTTTACTATATCAGACTGTATTTCATCCATTCATTCATTTACTGAATTCATTTACTGATTTGGCGCTGTCCACCAACTAGTGCTGAAAGCTCATTCAATGTTCTCTCAGCAAGATTCACATACAGCGCGTATAGTTTTCTGTCATTTTATAATATAAAACACTATTTGTAACTTAGTAACAAAAACCTGAAAGCATTTTATTACCTCCTATAAATGAGAAGGAAGCCCGGAATCATGCTGTTGGAAATGTTGAATGTATTTCATAGTTTAAATGATAACTCTCCAACACGTAGACTAACTCATGTATAGCTTACATAAAATATGTTGTAATTGAACTAAACTGGTATTTTATCGTTTTCTGCGGTTTGATGTTGTGTAAAGTTTTTTTTGTTTTTGGAGAAATTGTTCCTAGACTTGTTATGTTCTACTATGTTCAAAGACTCGATTTAACTGGGAATATTGTTGCTAAAACTGATATGTATAGTGAGCTACCTTCTTGAAAGCGGCATTTCCGATGCGCAAATGACTCAGTTCTATCGATTGAGGAGACAGGATCTCAGTGGCTGAATTCGGAATAGGATATACTCTTATTACTTCCTCCATTTCAAGATGTGGTTGAAGTAGTAGCCTACAGTAGGTAAACTCTCGTTTGGCTCTCCTCACGTTTGTTCAATGCAGTGTTCGCAATGAATGTTTACAGAGTTCACGTTTAGACTTGCTTCTTCATTAACTGAACTGCTATATACAGTGGCCCAGTAGTGCACAACACAACGAAATTAAAAACGCAAACATAAGTTCACAACACAATGAAAGCGAGCCACAACACAACGGAAATGCTCCTGACCACTAGGGGGCTCTCGGAGCTTGGTAAAGTTAGATTTCCTTGTCATTGTTCTAGAGTCGAGTCTTATGTCAATACCATGATTAATTTTAAGTATGTAAACATTGTATATCGACATGAAATATTGATTCAAAATCACCTATTTGCACAATGGTTTCATATTTATCCCTGTGAATGATTTGACGCGCTACCATGGCGCATGATGAAGGGAACGTCAGTCTAACCAATAGAAACCTAGTTCAAGCTTTGGAATTTGAACATGTCTGATTTTAAATGTTAAAAGTAATTTTAATGAATTCAAATTATACGTTTTAAACACTTGGTGGAATTGGCAGACGCTCCCTTCATCATGTGCCGCAGTAGCACGTCAAATCATTCACAGGTATAGATATGAAGCTATTGTGCACAAATGGGATTTAGAATTATTTCATGTTGATATACAATGTTTACATACTTAAAACTAATCATGGTATTGTAAGACTCTCGACTATTAGAACAGTTGCAAGAAAATCTAACTTTACCGAGCACCGAGAGCCCCCTAGTGCTCGGGAGCATTTCTGTTGTGTTTTGGCTTTACTTCGTTGTGTTGCGGCTTGTTTCTGTTGTGTTGCGGCTTGATTTCGTTATGTTGTGAACTTATGTTTGCTTTTTAAATTTCGGTGTGTTGTGCATCACTGGGCCACCGTAGCTATTTATATGGATAAATACATAAATAAAACACGTAAAACGTCGAAACGTTTAGTATCAATACAGACTATAACAGACAACGAATCGCGATATAAGCCTATCAACTGTTGACACAACCATTGTCGAAAAATTATCCAGTTGGCTATATATGGGGAAGTTGATAAAGTTGTTTGCAAACTGTAGTACTGTACATGTATGGCAAGCGGTTTTGACTTTTATTCAATCTCAGGATATGAATTCTTGATATCAACAATTAAATTCTTGATATCAAGAATTACATTTCCACTAGTAAAAACAAATTCTTGGTATCTCTAATTGTGTTTTCTCTAGTGAAATGTCACCATAGGCTGCTATTCAAATTCAGTTGTTGATATTAAGAATTGATTTCTTACTAGTTGAAATTCCAATTTCACATATCAGAAATATAATTCTTACTAGTAAAAATCACCATTTTTGATATCAATAATTACACTGTTATTAGTAATGCTAATTTTTGATACCAACAATTAAATTGTCACTAGTTGATACGTCAGTTCTTGATATTAACACAAATAAAAATGTTCATTTCTGATATCTGAAAATGTATTCCTGGTATCAATATAATTTCTGATATCTAAAATGGCTTTCTTACTAGTAACAACCACATTCATGATATCAGAAATGAACATTGTCACTAGTGACAACTGAACTCTGGATATCAAAAATTAACATTTTTACTAGTAGCAATTCAATTGTTGATATCAAGATTAGACATTTACACTAGTATCAAAGTAATTGTTGATATCAGAAATTCACATTTTTACTAGTAAGAATTGTATTCCTGATATGTGGTATTGGAATTTCAATTAGTAAGAAACCAATTCTTGATATCAACAAGTTTGAATGGCAGCCTATGGCAAGATTTCACTAGAGAAAACACGATTACAGATATCAAGAATTATAATCTTTACTAGTGGAAATTTAAGTATTGATATGAAAAAGGAGCATTTTAACTAGTGAAAATGTAATTGTTCAAGAATTAACGTTGTTACTAGTGGAAATCTAATTCCTGATATCAGGAATTAACATTTTAACTAAATGTAATTGTTGATATCACAAGTTCATATCCTGAGAATGAATAAAAGTAAAAATGGCTTGCCATAATAGATGGTGTTTAGAATCAATTAAATAACTTATTACTTATTCACTTGCTGATCTCACTCCTCCCATCTCAGTCTCTTTGTTTTGAAACAAAGAAGTGATTGGTGATTGAAACAATAAATCAAACAAAAGATTTTTTAAATGACTGAGTTGAATTAAAATCGTTCAAATCTTTGGGAGTAAATCAGTGATGTGACACGTTGGAATCATTAATCATTCACGATATGGTTACACTTCATTTTAAGTTGTCTGTGTTACACTGTAATTATATATTTAAGTTATAACAATGAAATACATGTACTTACTACAGGGTTAGGGTTAGGATTAGTGGGTTACACTTTATTTTACAGTGCCGTAGTTACATTGTAATTACTCAAATAAGTACTGAGTACTATTAAACAACTACATGACATGTACTTACTATAGAGTTAGGGTTAGGTTAATTACTTGTAATTATACATAAGTTACTGTTATTACTGTAGTAAGTACATGTAGTAATGTGTAACCACGGCACTGTAAAATAAAGTGTTACCGTAGTGTTTGGTTTAGTCGCATGTAATTATCCATAATTTATGGTTATTACTACATAAGTACATGTAATATATGTAAGAAGGACACTGTAAAATAAAGTGTTACTTTAATTATAAGGTCATGTACTTGCTATAGAGTTAGGAAGTGTTAGGAAGGGTTTGGCTTAAGGTTACTTGCTTGTAATTATGTACTGTTTTGACTGCAGTAAGTACATTTTAGATGTGTAAAATAATGTTGTATCTATATTTCAAATGGGTTTTACAAAAACAATTTACGGCTGGATGTAACGTATGGACATTTGACACAGTCTATGTAACTGAATCAGCCATATAGTTCCTTAAATGATGAAAAAATGGCAATGCACTGTAAAAACTTTGAATACAAAATATTTCAGTACAAAAATTACATGTAAAATGCTGCACAGGGAATTCTGGGAAAGATACTGAGTGAGGATTCAAATCAGTTAGCGTATTTATTTTTATAAAATGATAAACTGACAAACAATGGTCCCTCATTTGCCATTTCAGTGTTAAAGGACAGCATTTTTTTGGCCATATGTGCGATCTGAGTCAGTTCAGTTGTGTGTGTGAGTGTGTGTGTGTGTGTGTGTGTGTGTGTGTGTGTGTGTGTGTGTTTGAGTTTGTATATACAGTATCTGTACTATGTTTTTTTATTGTCTTTATAAGTAGGACATAAATAGATAATGTGAGCTCTACTGACTTGGAACGCACCTCTGATGACCAAAATTGTAGTAGGCAGATCACTAGGATTTGAGACACATCCAGCATTAGGCACTGCTGAGCGCGTTAGTGGGATTGAGTCAGAGCTGCGTGGGTGTGTGTGCATGGATCATGCCACGTCTCTCTCTGCGTGTGTGTGTGTGCCCACTGCAGAGGTGCATGGAATCAAAACCACAGCAGGAACATAAGTCTTGACTGAAGGTCAAGAAGGTCCTCTGAGAATATTTAAGAAAAGGCTGTAAACATACACATAGCCGCAGATAAAGGAAGCTGTTTATTTGGAGTGGGGTTTAAATCCACAGGCTTGCCTCAGACACTCCCTGCTTTAATAAGCCCAAGGGAATGAACACAGATCCCACGGAAGTCAGCATCAGAACGCTGATAAATGCCACATACTGAATTTAAAGACTCTGTGTTATGTCATTGTTGTGTAAGAAAAAGATGCCCAGAATTTGCATCTTTTATATTTTTAGGGGGATTGTGAGATGTTATGTAGCACATTGCTGTATGTAGCTTGCGCAATTACATCTATTATATTTGTCATTATTTCAGTAAATAACTGTGGGATTAGTGCTTTTTTCTACTGTAAAATCTTTTGACAGCAACTGTTCAAAAAAATACAAGTCAGTAAATGTTAACAATGACTTGTTATTTTGCATATTTTCTTCATATCTTCATACTTGTTCTTAAACACTTTTGGATTCATCAAGTTCATGCTCCAATACTGTTTCTGTAAAGGCACATACATTATGTGTCTTGAAAAGACAACAATAAAAATGACAAAAACTATAAGCATTTCCATAAAGCAGCAAAAATTCAAAAGACAACTGTCACGGATTCTCCAGGCTCCCTCACTACGATCCAAATCAACCGCACCTGCAGCTTATTCTCCAGTCTCCATTGCTCCACGTGATCTGTCTCTTCTGAGGATTCCTTCTCCATCATCCGACTCTATCATCACTGTTTCCCATCACAGACTCCAGGAATACACCTTGAACTTCTTACCGGCAGCAAATGAAAAATGTGTGCTCCACGCCACATAAGCTCTCAGTCACTATCTCCATTCTTCGCCTGAAATAAGAAAACAACTCTTTTATGCAGTTTGTTGTGTCGTTCAGCTTGCGATAATGTCATTGCTACTCACCCTCTGTGTTTGTGCTCATCTGCTTCAATAAACCTGTCAACCTTCACCTGTGCTTCTCTTCTCTGAGTGTATATACTTGTAGCAGCAGCACACTCCCTCCTTTGTGAATAAAAATGTGCTTAACTGTATTGAATATGCGGTAACAAATACTAATAATGAGCTACACTTCTATAGCATTTATTAATCTTTGTTAATGTTAATTTTAACAGTTACTTATACATTATTAAAACCAAGAGTTGTAATTGTTAAGTAAGGGATAATGTACATCCAGCCGGTTGTTATCTCAGAATAAACCATGATCCCGACTCGAAGCGGAGGATTCTTGCATCAGCCTGAAGGGGTTTATTCTGAGATAACAACCGGCTGGATGTGCATTATTCTGCTTATTACACAGCTACTTGCCACGGAAGTGAATAATTAGACAGGAAATATTGATATGAGTCAAAATATTTCATTAGCTCTTTAAACGCAAAGCTTCCGCATAGAGAGAAGTTGCTAGAAAGTTCAAAATAGATGGACATTTAAGGGATACGTAACAGTCAAGATACTTATTAAACGGCATTTCGTCACATTCTTATCTAACAATCCAACAGTGTACAAAACAATAGTCACAGCAGCCGCGTTTGTATGAAACGAGAGAGTGAGTTATTGTTGTTGTTGGGGAATAACATACTGCTGGATGGCACGATTGACCAATCAGAATCAAGTATTCCACTAAGCCGTACGTAATAACAATAGTTAATGCATTGTGAACTAACATGAACAAACAATGAACAGCTGGATGTTTATTAAGTAACGTTAACAAAGATTAACAAATACGGTAACAAATGTATTGCTCATGGTTAATTCATGTCAGTTAATACATTACTGTTTAACTAATGAACCTTATTGTAAAGTGTTACAGATTACGCAGTTGCATTGGACTATTTTATTACACAACTATACTTTTTTTTATGATATCAAGAAAATAAAAAGGCACTATTTAAAGAGTGTACACTCTCATGACTTTGTGTCACACCGTTTTCGTTTGAAAATGCATGTTTTTCTCTCCGTTTTGGCTTTCTGTACACATTGAGACAGTGTTTTTTTCATCAAAGATGAAGCTTTTTGAAATCGCTCTCCCAAGTGGATAAATTTGAAAAAGCTGTTTTCACATTGTGGTGTGGACTGTGAAAACCAAGATATTCAAAAACGATGATGTATGTTTAGTCATGTGATGCATATTGTGGCTTCCCATATCTTATAGACCTTATTCAGAGCAGCGCCATGACAGGTATAGACTTACCTTATTTTCAGTGGCATCTTCTGTAAAAAGGTGTAAAAGTTCCTAGATTACCTATAATTTTCCACAACTCATGTTGTCTGGAGTTTTCTTGTCTACTGAAATTTTTGGAAAGATATTTTTGCAGTGTTTCATCAGCAGAACAACCAGAAAGCACATTAAATAATAGTACAATCCACTAAAGAGATGTATATCTATCCCTCACAGCCTCACTTTCATTTCTGTTAAAAATCAAAGATGCCACCGCTGTGAATAAGGTCTATACCGGCATTGTTGTGCCTGCTACTTTCACTGTGTTGCTAAGGATAAATGTTTCTATGTAGAATCTTCATATTACATTCAAAGATGACAGAAAAATCACTGTCCAGCAATTGCTGTCCTGCAGCAAAACATGATGATAATTGCTTTCTAGACCATACAATTTTAAGTGCGACCTGGATGCCAAAGTTGTGGGATATTTTGCTAATAAAATGATCGTACCAGAAGAATAGCGTGAGAACTTTATTATGTCTGCTCTCTTGGTATCATCTTGTATGCTTTTATTACGTTTTATGCATGCGCAGTAAGATGATTTAAATGTTTTCAGACATTTCAGTGTGGATGAGCAACTTTTGGAAAATGCTAGCGTGGCCAGGGAGCATTTTGAAATGAAAATACTGTTTTCAAATATATCCTGATTAAAGTACACTTTCAAAAAGTGGACTTTGTAAATAATGTCAAATTAAAAGTTTTACTTTAAAGTACATTTTAAATCATTGTGTTTAATAATCTTTTTTGTACTATAAAGAAGTACACTTATTTTAATGTGTTGACAAACAAACTACAGCTTATGTAAAGTACTTGATTATAATTTTAACTGTTTTTCAGAAAGTTATTATTTTAAATGTACTAAATTGCAACTTCATCACAACGAATATGTAATTACAAATATATTTAAATAAATGACACAAGTTTCCATAAAAAAAGTCATTTGGCAGTTTACTTTCATCATATTTCAGAGATTAATTGTGAAGTTACAAATAGAAAAAACATCATCCATTCTATATGTTACGAACTGCTTTGAAACTTGGGTTGAAGATCCAAATGCAGCTTTATTGGGACAATCCAGACTCATAATTCATATAACAGGCAAAAGGTCAAACAAAAACAATCTAAACAAGCAGAAAACAGGCTGAGAATCAAAAAACCGAGACACATTAAACCAGGATAAAACTCAGAAATGCAGTGTAACAGCATACAAGACTTTGCGAAGACTGGCAGAAATCACAGGGCTTCTATAGGCAAGGTTAAGGATAATGAGGTATAGCTGAATGTAATGAAGCATAATGAGTCCAGGCGAAGGGTTATGGGAAATGCAGTTCATAAAATAGTAAAGGAGATGGAAGGAGGCTATCATAGGCACTTCAGCTGGTGGGCGTGACATACAGCCGCTTTTCCACTGTCGTGTCAAAAGTGAGCATGCTAGTGCGTGCCAGGACCAGTCACGGTTCTACTGTCACTTCCGGGGCTTGATCAGGCTCGTCGGGACTTCCGGTGTGCCAATGGCCAGGGTTTTTTGGCAAGCCGAATACCAAAGCGGGTCAACTGGGGCTTGAGTAGTGGTCATGAACACAGGCGGAGTTTACCTGAGTCAGGAGACGATCGCTCATTTCTTTATGTCAGGCTAACAGCTAATTTCAACATTTAAGTTATTTTAAACAATTTTCTGCTCAAAACTCACTTTCACACACCAGTGAGTGATTGAAATAGCTTCCTTGCGATCCAGTGGGGTTCTGATCACCATATGACGCAGAAATATACTTATATGCGATACTATAGGCTACTTATGCTAATCATTGTGATAATAAATACACACGTTTATGGAAAATACCAGAAGCTGCTAGAAGAACGTATAATTGTGCATTTATTTGTTTTAATCTTTTATCTGTAAGTACATCTGTCACACGCTCCGTTAACTCTATAACTCATAACTCCTGTTTTCCTCCTTCTGTTGCTTTGGCTAAAAGGATAGCGATATAGAGAGACAGCGAGATCGCTCAAACCTCCTCAGATTGCAGTAATCGCATAGTTTGCTCAGAAATGTGACGTAAACACATATTTTATCAATATTTTTCTAAATGTGTAAGTCTTTGGATTGAAAAGCCTGAGTGGAGTTGTTTTGTGCATTCTTGTGATTGTAAATAGATGGAAGCAGGTGCAGCTGAATAGGTCTGTTTTCTCTTTTTAAGTGAAATGGTAAAAACCAGTTTGATTCAGCATGACTGATGTGAGCTCCTGACACAAATGAATAAATAATTGTCACTGCAATATATTTTTTTTAAAATTGTAAAACATTGGTCAAATATCAGGGCTGGAATCTTAAGTCTTTAAGTAAAGCCCAAACGTTTGCATCTATCACATTCATTTTGCGATCTAGCTATAGTTTTCAGTCAGCTGGTGAAATGGTGAGGTCGAGTGACGTTGTTCTGTGGGGGTGAGTAAAGGGCGGGGGGCGAGTTAAGGGTAGCACTGCGGAGCTGCTGGCCAGACACTGGAAATGCAACTTAATTTTGGCATAGTAGTACTCTTTTTAAATATATACTACAATGTTCTTTTTCAGTCATTTTAGTTTGCAAATACAGTCCAGAAAATAACTAAATACATATGTATACATTTATGTATGAATTAATAAATAAATTATATCTATATCTATATATATTTAAATTGTAATATATTATATATATATATATATATATATATATATATATATACATATATATATATATATATATATATAAAATTTTAATTGTAAAATAAATGAATTTAATTGCACATCCACATTATCCCATAGAACAGTGGTTCTCAACCCGCGGCCCGTTACAAATGCAAATACGGCCAAGTTTTACTTCCAGTTTTACTGATTTTGGTGATCATATATTATTTTCAGACATGCGCAGACCTACTATATACTTAATAGCCTACTCAGTAAACAAACACTTGTGCGCACTTTGACAGAATTCCAATAGTAGCCATTATTTTTTGTAAATTTGGGGATCAAAATAGACAAATTTGTTATTAGAGGAGAAAAACGAAATGACGAACGTACCAATGTAGGAACACATTGTAACCAAGAAGAGTTGTAGCATCAGCAGCAACGGTAAGAGGAATGGAAGAATCAGTTTGCTATCAGTGAGCAAGGTCAAAAGATATGTGAATTCGATGTGTTTGTTTGATGTACTTGTATTTTAAATCGATAAAAAAAATCGTCAGATTGTAACAATGCGCTCAATGTTGTGTAACGTGAGTTTCTTTTAACAGGAGAGTTTCACTTTGATATGAAGAAGTCACTATTGCAGCCATTTCAACACACTGTGGAACAAAAACAAATTTCTTATTTGTTGATTTTGCAGTGTGACAGAAATAAAATACAGTATGTGCCACCAGAAAACACCGCCTCTTCTGTGTGTGCAACATCTAAGTATAATAATGATATTATCTGCCAATACCATAACATTAAATCTGGTTTTCATTGGTGACATCATATGTAAATGAGATGCGGCCCGTGAGACTTGTACTTGGGCCATAGTGCAGCCCACTGGGGAAAAAAGGTTGAGAACCACTGCCATAGAACATACACAAAAATAAATAATGACTTGACAAACATGACTGATACAAACAAAGCTAGACAAGAGACAAAGGAAACAGGAAAGCTATATATTACACACATGGACAAATGACTAGACAAGAAGCAATCAAAACAATGAACCAAAGGAACCACATGACAAGTTCACATGAGGGGAACAAGGAATCACAAAAGATGAACATTTACAATAATTTAGAACAGTCTTTTCAGAATTGGTGGTCCAACAAGTTTTCTGAAAACAGTTTAGTGAAAATAGTCTCTTGAACAGTTCCACTTTCATTTCTTAGAAATAGCAGCAGAACACCAGATAGTCAGAGAATTGTTTGTAACAGCCATTTGTCCATTCATGTTCAGGATTATTTGAAATTCAAGTGCGCCTTGAAGGTGTATGTATTGCAGTCTCCATCAAAAACTCATGAGCACACCTTGAAGTGTTTTGAATGTAGTGTGAATAGAAATGTAGCTTGATTAGGCTGCCATTTTTTGTGCTTGTTCTAAAGACTGTAGCATGTGCCTGTGATCCGTCCATTCTCTATGTCTGACTTTATTTTCTCTGGCTTTTCCTAGTAGTGGTTAGTGGTTAAGGACTGTGAAAAGTAAACAAGACATCGGTTCATTATCCAACCACTCGGAAACGTGGTCTCAGCGTTATTAGATTGGAGGAGGACTATGTGTTCCCATCATCTTTTATTCATGAAGTGTCACACCAGGACATTTTGAAGCTCTCTTTAGAAAGCAAGCTGCTCTTATGTTTATCGAGAACAAAAGAAGACAGAAAATACATGCATTTGTTGTTAAATATTCTGAGGCTTCATCTAAAAAATCTCAGTGTTTATGGTATAACACACCAATGATGCAATAAATGTGAGGAGAGAGGGTTGGGGAGTAACGAAATACATGTAACTTAGTTATGTAAGTAAGTAAAGCCTTTATTTGTCCCACAGTGGGGAAATTGCATTTAGCAACAGCAGGGGGCCAGTGGTAGAATAGCAGTATCACACACATTAAGATAAAAAAAACAACAACAGAGAACCCAAAATAAATAAATAAATTAAAATCAACTGTACATAAGTGGGTTAAAAATTATTCTAACACTATTGCACATTTCAACAAAACAGAAAGGTTTAGTAGTTAGCAGTGGTGGTATTTATTTAAAATACAAAATTTGAGAAACTGTATTTCATTACAGTTACATTTTAAATGGGTGGTAATCAAATTTCAGTTACATTCGAAAAGGTATTTTAGATTACCAAAGTCATTACTTTGAATTTTAAAGGCACAACATGTAAAATTTTTATATAAAAATATCCAAAAACCACTTGCACAGTGTTATATATTTCGGTCAGCTGTGTACTTACATTATCCCAAATGTTTCCAAGAATTTGTAAATTCAGAGAAATTCACAACTTTAGATAGTGCCCCGTCCCTCTCTTGTCACTTGCGCCTGTCAATGACATAATATCTGCGTTGTCCCTGGTTTCCGCTTGTGCTGCACAATAACCATGGCAACAGACAGAGCTGCATAATGTAAAGCGGCGCGCTGCTGTTGTTTTGTTTAAACATTATGGACCATGGCAAGCAAACTTTGGGACAAAAGGAGAATAAAACGAGGATCAATATCGGCGTGGCGTTTCCGAGATAGCGAGAGCTTTGCGACAAACTTTGACTTGACAGAGACGCGCTCTTGCACGTTATTAGACAAGGTAAGCAAATGTAGACTACATAAGACTAATCAATGTTATATAGCTCAACATGAAGAAATATCATCAGTATATTCTAATCTTGATCTAGCTTACTGTTAAGTCTCACACAGCCAACAAACTAATACTAAACATTACAACTTTCAACACACTCAAGTACAGTTTAGTATGATAGTGTAACGTTAGACCAAGTGAAACAGCGCTGTGTTACCTCACAGTTTTAATTCATCAAATAAACTGACCTGTATGAATAGTATTTCAGCACTTATGAGTAGTTTGGTAGAATGAAATGTCCTCGTTTCTTTATATCCCCCAGGACTCGCGTGTGCCACTGAAATCTGTCTCTCATTATCAATCACGTCCGTGATTCTCAGCCACGCCCAGCTTCACACCACAGTCATGTTAAAAACCTGCTTTCACTCATCCAGAAACATTATTTCCCCATAAATCATTATTAGATCTTATTAGATATTATTAGATCCATCGGCATGACGACAAGTTCCATGTTCCATATTGTGTAAAATACATATTGTGCCTTTAATGTCATTTATTTCATTTAAACATTAACTGTGATGGGCAATTAATATAAACAGCAGTTGGCGATTCTTCGACTCTGACAGTCTGCAAATAGCATCAGAATATACAACATGTTAATATTTTTAACAAAATAAGAAGGATCATAAAAATTGCATGTTATTTTTATGTAGTACTATCCTGAATAAGCTATTTCACATAACAGATATTTCCATATAGCTACTTCACAAGAAAAATGACTAAATTTATAAAAATTGCCCTATTGAAAAATTTCCATTCCCTTGAATCTTAACTGTCCCATCATTACCTGGATGATCCTTGACTGTTTTCATGTTTTGTGATAGTTGTTTGTGAGGTCATGTAATTGTAAAGATTTACAATTTACTTTTTTCCTCACAATTGTGAGATTTAAACTTGATTGCGATTTATAAAGTCAGAATTGTGAGATATAAACTCACAATTGCAAGTTATAAAGTAAGAAAGAGCATGATAAAAACTTGCAATTCTAACTTTTTGTGTGAAAAATTGCAATCGCAATTCTGTTTTGAGTTTATGAATTCTTTTCTCAATATTTCGAATTTACATTTCACAACTCTGACTTTATAACAGACAATTCTAAAGTAGGTAACACTTTATTTTACAGTGTCATTGTTACATATGTTACATGTAATTACTATAGTAATAACTATAAATGATGCATAATTACACGCAATTAACCCTAAACCAAACCCTAATCCTAAAAATACAATAAGTACATATAGTTACTTAATATTACTCTGTATTTAAATGTATAATTACAGTGTAACAAAGACACCTTAAAATAAAGTGTAACTCTAAAGTATTTAGATTAAGTTACAAAACTTGGGTAATGTAACGAAATACGTTACAAATCACTTTTCAAAGCATGTATTTTGTAATCTGTAGTGAAATACATTTTAAAAGTGACCTACCCTGCCCTGAGAGGAGATATCAGCGCTTTCATAACTCTGTGACGATCTGAAACGGATGACGCACACAATGGTTATTATAGCTTCCCATATGGCACATCACGGAGTCACAGCCATCGCAAGTCACACACACACACCATCGTCACATTCATGTGCACTGAGGTTAATTTAAGGTGAAACTGGTATAATGACATCAAGCTAAAATCCTTCCCACACACTAATTTTTGTCTTGTGTATTATAATTATAAGGTGACTTATTCCTACAACATATACATTTTCATGTTGCCAAAATATATCTTAATAAAACTATTTAAGCTCCAAGTTCTATTAAACATATGTTTTTATGAAAAAATAAAGTAGTTTTCTATAAGAATATCCTTTACCTGCTGTAAAATTACTGTAATGTAGAAATTAGTGGTTAATGCTTTCATAGAACAGAGGCAACAGCAATAAAAGACACTCATTAAACAGTTACATTTCTAATTATTCTATTTATATTTAGAATAGTTTTACATTTACATTATTATTCAGTAAAATTTGTAAGATTTTTGATTAGTATTTATAAAATACATATAATATGCACTCAACTGTTGACCATTTCATTTACAGTTGCCAAGCAATGCATAAACATAGAATATGTAATAGCACATGTACTGCTTGGCAACCATATGGTCAACATACGTACAACAAGAAAAATAATAAAAACAGAAGTGATCAGTTCATAGCTTTTCTGGATGTCCATCAGCTTATGGCCATCACTTTCCATCATAACAAAAACCACCACAACATTTTCACAACAATTTCAGCCAATCAGCAGTAAGGGGTGTATACACATGATGGGGGAGAAGAGAGAGAGTGAGATGGTTGGTTTTGCTATGTTTCACAAAAGATTTTCTATTGTTGTAATGCAATAGGACAATTTTGAGTGTCATTGTCTGTCTGGAGCTGGTCAAAAAAGTTTTACAAATACTTTTTCAATCCATCATCTTATACTTAATTATTAACTTTATTAAATAAATGAACATTTCTTAAAAAGCCTTAGTTCAAGAGTTCAAATTTCAAACAGAACAGGAAAGACACAGAAGCTGCTTATTTAATCACACATTATAACATTTTTGCATTAACAAATAATACAAAAAAAATAATTATTCATCGGTGTTTGTCTACTTTGGAGGTCAAATCAGTGTTTTCCAGCCAGTGACTCATCCTCAAGCGCTCTGCAGACAGCACGATCTCTGTCGTTGTTGATCAGAGGAAGTGTGTATTACAAGCGTTTTCAGAAGAAGGTTAAATAACACAATTTTTGCAGAAATGTTTCACCCCTGAGAACAGGCCATAAGATGATGAAAGGAATCCGTCTCTGAATTTCATTCATTGCATTGAGAAATACTGGCAGATCAATTGCAGTCTTTGTGTGGCGTCCCAAAGGCCCAAAGCCTCCATGATTCATTTTCATACACAGAGCAAAAAAAAAACAATTGGATCCATGCAAAAGAATGTGGGTGTGAATGAAATGTGTTTCTTTCATAGGATCTATTTAGCAACTGAATTAATGCGGGATGAGTTAAAATGCAGGTGATGTCCCTGAGGTGTACGAGCTGAGCAAACTATAGCTAGAGAGAGAGAGAGAGAGAGAGAGAGAGAGAGAGAGAGAGAGAGAGAGAGAGAGAGAGAGAGAGAGAGAGAGAGAGAGAGAGAGAGAGAGAGAGAGAGAGAGAGAGAGAGAGAAAGATTGTAAGGAGGAGATCAGGAATGAATAGAAAATATGTTTGCAGTCAAAACACTGCTTTCTAATGAGGAAACCCTGCTATTTTAAATTCTCACCAGAACACATGAAGGGCAAAATTTATGGCAATTATTTTATTCACGCCAATATTTAAATAACTGCATTACACATTCTTTCCATGGTGTTTTTCTTTTTTTAAGTGCATTAAGGCTGTCAATGGATTTTAACTTTTAGTTTTATTTTATTTTTGTTTAAAACAGTGGTTCCCATCGTTCTGTGACATTCCACATTATGTCAGTATCGATGTCTCAGCTCAATCCCTCCTTTGGGGAACGAGGGTTATATCAGTTCTCAAACTAAACTATTAAACATGTAAAAAAAAAATATTTATATGAATATTTACAAAACTGATATTTATGAAGTCTTTTAATTTTTTATTTCTATGTTTTATACAGTTTTAATATTGCGTGTCTAATAATGAGAATCTAATACTTACATGTAGTGCATGGAACAATTGACCCTTCACCGGCAGTTTGATTGACAGGCGATCAGACCAATCATAACCCAGAATCCGCCATTTTGTCCGACAAAGCAGTCAGAGGATTAACGTAGAATTAACATAGTAGATTAATGTTGGTGAACTTGAACTTGAACTATTCATATTTATTTGATACTATAAATGAACTAGTATGAAGAGATGGTCTGTTCACGAGCCGCTTGAAGGAGCTACAGCGATCTGTCACGACACTTTAAAGAGCCACTATACAGTATTTATTGTTTAAACTTCTTTAATTATGATATATTAAATATGAAACTGTTTCATATCTCTGTCGACGCGTTGTCAGTGTTCCTCTTTGCTCCGGGATGTATTTTTCACAGCGTGAGAACATAATGTGTGGAGTGAGAGCGCATGCCTTGTTGGACATAGCAACAGTAACTAATGGGGGCGAGTCTTTGTGAAGGGTCGTCTTACACTGTAAAACTGCTTCTGAAGTGGTAGTTAGTTAATAAAAATAGGACCTTTATACTTTTTGATGCAGCACAGTGGTGCCATAATTGACCCTTCGCAAACAGTTTGATTGACAGGCGATCTAACCAATCATAACTCCGAACCTGCCATCTTATCCGACAAAGCAGCAGGGGATAGTCTATAGTAGATTATCGTTGCTGAACTTGAAAAATAGTGTGTACTCATGTTTTTCCGAGGTTGAAACAACATTCCTTCTGATGTCCATTCACGTTTATTTGATTCTATAAATGAACTAGTATGAAGAGATGATCTGTTCACGACACATTATTAAGGAGCCACTATACGGTATTTATTGTTTAAACTTCTTAAAAAAATTACAATATTTTAAATATGAAACTGTTTCATACATTGTCAGTGTCCTCTTTTCTCCATAATGAATTTTTCATTATGTAATTTTTCACTGTGGGAGAACATGATGTGTGGCGTGAGAGTGCATGGGTTGTCGGGCATAGCAACTTGGGGCGGGTTTTGCGAAGGGTCAATTGAATCAGAATTTCAGAAAGAAATGTATCACACAATGAACATTTATCCATCTTCCATTTGTTGATTCTGGTGCACAGCTGGCAATAAGCTTTTCTATTATATATTAATTTGTTTTCCATTAAGCGAGTAATCCAGGACTCATCCTTTTTTAGCAGCCCTTGTTGCATTAGTTATTTTTAGAAAAATAATTGGCATTTGATATAATTCATAAACAAATAAATAAAGCTGCACAATTCCCTTTATGAATTGAGTGAACGAATGGAATTCAAGCGTAGTTCAGGCAGACCACTGATTGCTAACTAGATCAGCTGACGCTCAGCTCCACCTACTCTAATCAACAACTGTATTTCAGCTCATTCAAACGTATGTTCTTCAGTCTGTCGCACTGGCATTTGCACCCACCACCACCACCCCTTCACCTCCAAACTTATTTGTCAATATTTTGTAATTGTTGTATTTTTTCTGCATGGTATACCAAAGAAATATTTGGTTACTGTCTGGCTGGGGGAAGTCTCTTAACTGTCTAGTATGGCAGCTGAGCCCCTTGAAGCCTAAGACTTTCGATAAATTGACATTGTAAATAAATGTACTATTCTGTAAATTTACATTTAATTAATATTTAAAATAGATTTAAAATAGACTTTTTTAAGAGCACATTTTATTTGTGTAAGCATTTATATGCGTATAAAACGAGTATTTGGAGTCACAATAGTTAATAAATGTGGTAACACTTTACAATAAGGTTCAATAGTTAACATTAGTTAACAACATTAGTTAACATGAACTAATAATGAACTGCACTTATACAGCATTTATTAATCTTTGTTAATGTTCATTTCAACATTTACTAATACATTATTAAAATCTTGTTAACATTAGTTAATGTTCTGTGAACTAACATTAACAAACAATGAACAAATGTATTTTCATTAACTAACGTTAACGAAGATTAGTAAATATAGTAACAAGTGTTTGCTCATGGTTAGTTCATGTTAGTTAATACACTAACTAATGTTTAACTAATGAACCTTATTGTAAAGTGTTACCATAAATGTTAGTTCACTTTTATGAACATATTGCTAAAAAATTTCACAGTATGCCTACATTTAATAGGTGTTAATTTACTATTGCTTTATGTGCACTGATTATTGTTTGACTGGTTTCTTCTACCATTCTAAAAAACCTTTCTAGCACTAAAATAGTGTTATCTATAGGCAAAATGATGATTTCCCCAAATTAAACAGTTTCTTTGAAAAGTAGAGAATCCCAAATTATATTACTATTTACAGTACAGTGCATTTCAAAGTTTTTTTTCCCCAAAGCATTTTGTGCTAATTTTACCCACAACCACCAATTTCCAGATGTATGAATTTTAATGTAATGCATTTAGCTAGAATATAACAAAGATATTTTGAATATAAGCAATTTAATAACATGTTACCATGCTGGCCAGCAAGAGCTTGCTATTCCCAGTT
This sequence comes from Zacco platypus, assembly GCA_038088235.1. Classification (NCBI taxonomy): domain Eukaryota; kingdom Metazoa; phylum Chordata; class Actinopteri; order Cypriniformes; family Xenocyprididae; genus Zacco; species Zacco platypus. The sequence goes on along the minus strand of CM076071.1, from coordinate 18,177,895 downwards.
TATAAAGATGCTATAACCATACCATCTGGCAGCATTGACATGATTAATAATGTATTTTGACAGTATCTTTTGAGAACTCTTAAAAACATAAAATGGACTAGATATTTGACACTCTACACTAAACTACACTACTGTTTGTTCATTGAAACATAATTAAATACAGGAAAACCAGGACCAGTGTTGGGGAAAGTTATGTCTTACAATATTGCGTTACTCCCTACCCCTACTTCTGACAGATTGAATGCTTAATATGTCTTTGTGCAATTAAGTTGAGTAAATGCATGCATGCACATTTAGCTTAAAATTACAAGGTAACACTTTACAATAAGGTTCATTAGTTAAACATTAGTTAATGTATTAACTAACATGAACTAATCATGAGCAATACATTAGTTACTGTTTTTACTAATCTTCGTTAACGTTAGTTAATGAAAACACAGTTGTTCATTGTTTGTTCATGTTAGTTCACAGTGCATTAACTAATGTTAACAAGATTTTAATAATGTATTAGTAAATGTTGAAATTAACATTAACAAAGATTAAAAAATGTTGTATAAGTGCAGTTCATTATTAGTTCATGTTAACTAATGTTGTTAACTAATGTTAACTAATGAACCTTATTGTAAAGTGTTACCAATTACAATAACCGTCATGTTTACACAGCACACACAACTTTATTTCTCTCAACATGGAGACAGGAGAGCTGTCAGTCAATAAATGGGAAAACCAAGTAACTTACTACTTTTTTTTTTAAATGCATCTCAGATGTTTTGTTATAAATTCAAAAGTAATGCAACTACTTGTTACTTGAAAAAAAGTAATCTGATTGTAACTCACATTACCCCCAACACTATTTAGGACCATACAACTAGACTAAAACAAGTTCATTTAAACACTAATGTTTTGTTTTAAAACATAATAAGTTCCTGTGCTAGATAATAACATGAAGAAACAACATGTTAAATACAATTAGCTGGTAACCACACACACTTAAAAACAATAGAAACTCTTCTAAATCTCCAACATTGATGTTGAAAAAAAAAAAATCACATAAAATTACACTTAATTCGATCATTTACTCTCATAGTGCATGCTGGGAACTACAGATCCACTGTGTTTTTAGTTAAAAAAAAATAAAAAAATAAAAAAAAAGAGGCAGGGATTCATGTAGACCCAACACAAAATGAGTAAAAGTTGCAACTAAAATGTTCAAAAAACTGAACGTTCAAAACAAAGCACTGCACACTATAACATGGCGTTAACAGTAGACAAGGCACTAAAGAAAACTCAGGGTGTTGCACAAGGAGGCTAATCAACAAAAATAGAGTGCGGTACATAATCAGTAACCACAGAAACAAACAAAGATCAGGCAGGCTGATAGGAACACAACAGAACAAAACCAAAACACAAAGAAACTAACATACTTGTGACAACCAGCTTATAACAATCTTATCAATATAAACCAGCCCCCTTCTATGACTGTTCTGAAGCTGAAGCTCTGAAATATGGAATGACACTGAATCACAGTTCAAACTAAAACGAATATTTGAGCTTTGGATTTACAATATATATATATATATATATATATATATATATATATATATTAGGTGGGCTTTGCTTTAATCAATTATGGCACATTTCGGGAAAAAACAATATTAAATCCTTTGAAATGTCAGAACTCGATATTGCAGTGTTAGAATCTATCCCAGATTTTTTCTTTATCTGCCACCTGGGACCTGCAAAGATTTTTGTTTTATTATTATTATTATTATTATTATTTATTATATGTGACAGTGTTAAAATTTCCAATGGAAGTAATCACACAGAAACATTTTATTTTATATGACATTTTACAGTTGTGTACTGTTGCTGGAGAGTTATTATTTTAATAAACTCTGCCTCACCTTTGAAAATCTGTCAGTTGTCCATCAAATTAGAATAAATTCAAATTACACTATGCCATATGCATCATAACTAAGCTTTCAACAAACATGCTGAAAGGCTTACCGTAAGCAAGGCGGACATTTTCCACGAACAACATCATTTCCCTCTGATTGCAACTTAATGAATAAACCTCCATGAACAAGTCTTGTCAAAATCACAGTCATTATGTTGAACATGCACTTAATTCGATGTTTAGTAGTCATCTATTAAAATAAAATGAGCTGCTTTGCACAATGAAGATGTTATGAGATTTACCGGGGTAAATGTTAGGTAGACTGAAACACAGTTTCTGTCTCACACTCACTCTCATTCACCCAAGTTTATTGATACCATGAGCGTGAGTCACTATTGCAGTACATTTTGCAGACTTTCTTTAATTTCTTGCATTATTGTACGCACTTTTAGGTTGTTTTAGTATGCTGTTGACAGACTGTGGTTTCTTATTAGCTCCTCATGTGTCCCATATCTGTCAATGTAAATCTATGGGATTTTCGCTTGTTTTTACCTCTCCTGAACAAGTCACATTATTTGAGGTATTATTCTTGCATGCGTGCAGCAGATATATTTGGAGAATAATCTGATATTTAATAAGTACATGCTCAAGTCATTTCAGTATTTCTGTGTCCAACCCTGAACACTTGTTATTTACTGCTCTTCCGCTATCAGCCTATCGATACGGTCATTTGATTTGGTTGTCAAACTGTGTAGTTCTTACTTTCATGTTTTCTAAAGCTCTGCATTTTGTCTGTCGGGCATTGACTCATTTACGACACAGTTATCAGCAGATAGTAGACGACACACCATTGTGCGAAAGCCTTCTGACGCACACATTTAGATAGAAGACCCTTTATCCAGAGACCTGAGCGATGATCTCCAGTAGCCACAATAAATCTCCTCTTTACAGGAAAAGTAATTCACTGATAAAATACTTGCAGGGCTGTTTGTATGAACAATGGGCTTGTTTCAAAACCCTACCAGCCATCTGTCATGAAATGGATGATCATATGCTTTTGAGAATGCTTAGGTTTCATGTCGTGCAGCTGGAAGACCTTGGAGCACGATCATGTTTTTTTTCTACCTTTTAAGTGAAAGAATAAAGTGAGAGTTAACGAATTAACGTAAGACAAAAATTCATAACCATAATTAGGTATCGTCTGGGTCTGTTTTTGAAAGGTTTGTCCTCCGGATGCTAGAAAATATCAAATTTTGTTCTTTTTCAAAATGCCATACTTAGTCGATAGCTTCAATTAGACACATGCATGAGGTTCGGTTTTCATCCTTAATACATCCCTATACTTTATCATATATGCTTTTACTGAGGTTTGGTAAGCTTCACTACTATTACAAATTATATTTAAATGAGGGGTTTTAAACAAAGCACAAGGAAGAACAGGGGGAAGCCCTCCTTAAAGGGTTAGTTCACCCAAAAATTTAAATTACTCCATGATTTACCCATCCTCAAGCCATATGACTTTCTTTTTTCAGACAAACATAGTTGGAGTTATATTAAATAATGTCCTAAGCATTATAATGGCAGTAATAAATAGTGCAGGGGTTTCCAAACTCAGTTCTGGAGAGCCACTGTTTTGCTGAGTTTTGCTCCAACCCTAATTAAATACACCTGAACCAGCTAATCAAGGTCTAATTAGGCATAAAACGTGAAGTGAAGGTGAAGTCTAAAACGAGAATTTTTATATAAGAAAAGAGGAGGTTGAGTTTGTTGCACAGCCTATTTGTTTGAACAGCGTGAGGCATCTAAGGTTACGTTACTCCTACATTGTGTAAGGGATTTTGTTGTAAGTCAACGTGCATATGGCCGTCTGCCGGAAGCCAGGTTTTTAAAGATTTAAATATGGATATTTTTCTTACACAAACGCATCGCTTCGCTTCAGAAGGCCTTTATTAACCTTCCGAAGCCATGTGGTTATCTTTTATGATAGATGGTTGCACTTTTTGTCTTCAAAATCTCATCCTTTATTTACTGCCATTGTAAAGATCAGGAGAGCCAGGACATGATTTAATATAACTCCAATCGTATTTGTCTGAAAGAAGAAAGACATATACACCTAGGATGCCTTGAGGGTAAAAAAAATCATGCGGTACCCCTTAAATCATGGGGTAATTTTCATTTATGGGTGAACTATCCCTTTAAAATCATTGTGCATTCACTGCTAAAGTATTTTTAAAGGTGTTATGAATTTTTTTGTTGTTTTATAATGATCTCTGAGGTCTACTACTATGATGTTACCAAGATTTTTACATCAAAAAACATCCTTATTTAGTAATAGCTAACAAGCTATTTTCTATTTTGACCCTCTCTTTCGAACACTCTGTTTTGATGGGCGTGGCACATTCAAGGCTTGGAAGTAAAAGCCCACTGTTATGATTGGCTGACAGTTTTGCATATTAAAATAAGAAAGTCCTTGAAATTACCACAGTTATAATTGGCAAAGGATGAGTTACAGTGTTTCATGTAAACAGGGTCATTCTTATTAGCTATTAATGTCATCGTTTTCGATAACTTAGTGCAAATAGCCTCTTCCATAATAAAAACACTAGCCACAACATACCACTGGTGATCTTCTGCTCCATGGGAACATTCTGATCCAACTTACTCTTAACTCTTTTTGCTACGCCAGACATGATTCCTCAAATCATAAGGCTTGTTGAGGAGAAGTGAGCTCTTTTCTAAGGGGTCGTTTACACGTCACTGTTTTCGACCAAACACGGAAAAATTTTAATGCATTTTGGTGTTCATTTACATGACAACATGCTTTTAGGGGGTCTGAGAATGCAAAATTTTGAAAAAGCATTTCACAAAGTGGACATGTAGATAATTAGACACAAAATATTGAAATATTTTATTACCTCATTGAACGCAAAGTTTTGGCGAAAAAACAAACAGCAACAGTAAACAGCTTTGAGCTTAGACAAAAGAACTAGTTCAAACTAAATGGACATTTAAGGGATTGTGTACAGTTATAGGACTTATTACTGTAATGAATCTGCTGTGTCTTTAGTCCACTTGCCACTAGATGTCGTCGTCCCACTTCATGGACTCTATCCACAACACTATATTTCCAATAAGTCCCTTATCTTTATGTTGATTACTGCCCAGCTGTAGGCGATCTAGTTCACTATTTAAGTTTACTCTGTAGCCCATGTTATTTGCGAAGTCTTGTTAATCCTAGCATTATTATTCCAAGCGTTATATCCCTGTCTTGTTTGCCTGTTTCCTGATCCTGCCTGTTTCTCTGCCCGCCTTTTGACCTATCGCCTGAATACTCTCTACGAGCCTGCCTGTTCCCTGCCACTACTGTTTTCTGTTTGATTGACCATTGCCTGTTGTACCACGTTTTGTCATTAAAGTACGCACTTGGATCTCATCCCCCTCTTTCACCACATCAGTAATTAGAGGTACATGAAACATTGATTTGAGAAGAATTTTTTTTTTTTAATCTTGCCAGTATTGTCTTACAATCCATTAGTTTACAAATCAATCATAGACATATTAATACTGAAGTCCTCTGGTTGCATTTGACAGTAAATACAGTTGATAACTGAGGTGCAAGATGGCACCAGCTGTGTTTGAATGATATGGGAGAGAGTGAGTCTGCAATGTAATACAAGAGACATGACAGAAGTGCTGGCTTCAAATACCTGGATGAGCAGTCTTTATAATGCGTTGCTTTAAGTCTTTAACGACAGTAAGACGACAGTCATTATCGTGGAACAACTGACCTCGGAATTATGTAACTGACCAATCGGAATAAAGCATTTCAGAGAGCTGTGTAATTTAGGTTCTTCAAGGAACCATCAATGCCAATAAAGAACATTTATTTTAAAAGTGAACTATTCCTATAGATTAAACATTATTCATTTCATTTTGTGCAGGTTAAAGATGCCCTACCCACCATCACAGTGACTCCAAGAAAAGTCTACAACATTCCCATTCAATTCTTCATGATGAACACTTCGGAGACCACCACTCTTCCCCTCTGGACGATCCATGTTAATTCTAGTCCTGTTTCGTCCCTAATCAACGCTACCGAGACCCCATCCCATGGCAAGCCGAAAGCATGCGAGCAGCTCAACATTGCCACTGAGGTGTTCCTCATCCTTGGCATCGTCAGTCTACTGGAAAACATCCTGGTTATTTGTGCCATAGTGAAAAACAAAAACCTACACTCACCCATGTATTTCTTCGTCTGCAGCCTGGCCGTGGCCGACATGCTGGTGAGTGTCTCCAACGCCTGGGAGACCATAGTCATCTACTTGCTCACTAACCGTCAGCTGGTGGTAGAGGACCATTTCATCAGACAGATGGACAACGTTTTTGACTCTATGATCTGCATCTCTGTGGTAGCGTCCATGTGTAGTCTTCTAGCTATTGCCGTTGATCGCTACGTCACGATTTTCTATGCTTTACGATACCACAACATCATGACGGTTCGCCGGGCCGCGCTCATCATCGGGGGGATTTGGACCTTCTGCACCGGCTGTGGAATCGTCTTCATAATCTATTCTGACAACACGTCTGTCATTGTGTGCTTGGTCTCCATGTTCTTTATCATGCTAGCACTCATGGCCTCCCTCTATAGCCACATGTTCATGCTGGCACGCTCTCATGTCAAACGCATTGCCGCCCTGCCGGGCTACAACTCCATCCACCAGAGAGCCAGCATGAAGGCGGCCGTCACACTGACCATCCTTCTGGGGATCTTCATCGTCTGCTGGGCTCCATTCTTTCTCCATCTCATCCTTATGATCTCCTGCCCCAGAAATCTCTACTGCATGTGCTTCATGTCTCACTTCAACATGTACCTCATCCTCATCATGTGCAACTCCGTCATCGACCCACTCATATATGCTTTCAGGAGTCAGGAAATGCGAAAAACGCTTAAGGAAATCATCTGTTGCTATAGCCTGAGGAACATCTTTGGAATGTCAAGGTAGCATCGAACCAAAAAAATGATTGAATGATGGATTGTCTTTTCACAAGAAGAAATCTTTCCGTTCATAAAGTCTGAGAGCAGAAAGTCACAACCCTCTCTTGATCTAGATGGAAAATATGATTTTTGTGATGATGTTTACCATCTGCTCGCTCCTCATCCTCAATCATGCAAACTCTCGCAAGAAATAGAAACTTGAAAGAAGCTGGACATTTAACTCACTCTTCAGGGCACAAAAATGCAAAATAGAATGTCTAATGAGACAATTGTTGATATTATAAATATATGTAGATGTTGTAATATTGTTGGAGAATTAAGGAGGCCTTAGTACTTTGGAACAATATAATTCTCGATGAACAATGTGATTTCATAACACAGTCTCCAGGGACAAAGAGGAGCTGTTATTCAAAGCCTATGGGAAAAACAAGTGCAATCATTTGTCAGATTAACCATGCAAAACAAAGCCTGACATAGACATTAATGTTGTATAGGTAAAATTACAATGTAATATAGCATGCAGTTTACATTGTTGCATGTGTTCTGTGGTTGACAGTGAAAGTGAGAAAGAACGAGCCACTCTATTGATTCCTAAGATGAATCAAACAACAGCAGACTACAATTTTTAAAAAACATGGCACAATTTATACACACATTACAAGACAGAATATAAAGTGCACTGAAATAAAAGAAAGGAACCAGACTGACTGTGACAAAAATGGGTTCACTGTCATGCTGTTCCTAAAATGTCTACTTATGGTTTCAAGGTCTAAGAGGATGACAGAATTTTGGGTATCATGTCACCACCAATTTTGTCTTTAAAGGCGTCAAGAGTTTTGAAATAGTTAAATGCCTATATGCCTGTATTATAATGTGTGTATATCTATAGCTGCAAAAACAAAATAAAAAAAATATATTATGACATATACTGTATATTAACTCACAACAGAGAAAATAAGTTCTACCTAATTATACTGTGCAACTACTAAAATAAAAATCTTAAATATTTATTGTCCTCACATTTACAAGCATTCGTGGATATGTTGGCAATTTATATATTATTGTAGTAAGCACGAACATGTACTTGAATTTGGGGGTCTGCAGTTATTCTCGTTTGAAGTATTTACCACTGACCCTTAAAATGTTATGACATTAAATTCTATGGCTTTTTTATTTCTTGTATTTGCTATCAAATTTAAGGTGAGAATCAATGTTCCTGTTGTTTGCCATTATGCTGCTTACTGTCTACAGTCACTGAATAAGTAAATCTGTTGGAAGTTTTGGGGGAAATTATTGGGGCAAAAGCAAGTGTTTTTGTTGAGTTTTCATCAGTTAATGTATCTCAGGGGGGTTATTTTTAATAATAAATTCCTACATCGATTATGAAACATGAAACAACTAACAAAACAGCAAAAATGTTCAATGTAATATGCAAAAATATGAAAATTTTCTCATGCAATAAAATGCAACAATTTCAGTTTGGATAAAATTACAGTAATAAAAAATTATGTCTTTTTTTAAAAGGGTTTTGAGCCAAATGTTATAAAGCTAAACAGTGTAATAGGTCTTTTGATTAAAAACTTACTAAGACATAATCCTTATGACAACTAGCCCTATTTTCTCCTGTGGTTGAAATGCTTATCCAGTGGCTTACATTAGAAGTATAGGTAACCTAAATGTAAATCTGTTCATGCTATGTAAATTCTATGAAATATTTACTTAATATATAATTTACAGAAGGATTCTTCTGGTAGGATAGACATTCTTGTCTTGTATTGACTTCTGATGGAGTAAATAGGTAAATGCTCAGACTGTGTAAATGTGTTCAGTTGGGTTGTTTGTCAGCTTGATTTTTGCTATTTTATTACCCCCTTCCCTTCACTTTGGTTCAGTTCATTTCAGTTCTAAACACCGTGCAGTCCCTCAAGTATAATGTCAACCCTCTTTACATGGGCTCATGATGGTGATAATAGAATGTGCCTTCAATGTGTTTTGTGCTGTAAAAATGACCCGGAGGTCGTCTGATCTGTCCTCTCAGTCTCTCTGTGGTACATTAACTGCTCAAGTGCTCAGGTTTGCTGGCTCTCCATGAAGAATCAATGACAATGTATTTCTAAACCCCCCACTGTTTCAACAGAAAACAACTTGAATCCCACTCCTCACAAAATAATTTGCTGTGGAGTGGTTTCACACACAGACAATTATTAGACAAGTATCATTAAAATTCTAAATATCCAAAGTGCCACTCACTAAAGAAATATTTAAATAAAAACTTGATTTTCATTCTTGTATTGTGTGAAATAATGATACAGCTGGTAAGTAATTTAGATTTAAGTGAACAGCAGTAACGCTCCTCACTGTGATAAATGCTCTGCATCTGTGTCATGCTGTGTAATCTCTTACTTTCATGTATTTGGTTGCATGTATAATTAAAATATAAGAAAAAAAAGTTAATTCTTGTGTCCGTTTTTTCATTGTTATGTTTTTTTTTTTTAGATAAATTTACAATATATGAAAAAAACATAAGTTACAGACATCTGCATGTTTTCTTTTGATTGTGACAACTGAGTGTTTGGCATGGTAATGTATATAACAATGTTGATATCTTTTGTATTGGTAGAATACAATGTAGGATCTGGTATACGTGTCACGGAACACAGACCAGGGAGATGCAAGTAAAGTTCAATCAAGCTGTATTGAATACAGCAGTATAGCAGAGCCATTGGACGATAATATACTGGCAGTCGAGTAGGAAGCAGACGGAGAACACATAGAATGGTAAGACACCTTTCTTTGTAGGATGAACACTTGCAGCTTGGAAAGAGACAGAGCTGGAGACAGGAGATAGAAGACTGGAAACAGGAGACTTGGGTGAGGAGACAACATCAGGTAGGTAGACTTCAGGTAAGTGAGAATCCAGGAGAACATAAAGTGGGTCTTAGACGAGACTAGACAGTGAGTGTGTGTGGAGTGGGCAGGCATCCTGGAGTCTTGACAGCAGGCTGAGAGTGGTGGTGCAGGCAGGTATGAAGCCACCAGGGCGAGGCCGCGAGCTCGAGCTCAGGAGACCAGGGCGAGGCCGCGAGCCCGGGAGACCAGGGTGAGGCCGCGAGCCCCGGAGACCCAGGCGAGGCCGCGAGGCCGGGAGAAGAGGGCGAGGCCGCGAGCCCCGGAGACCCAGGCGAGGCCGTGAGCCCGGGAGACCAGGGCGAGGCCGCAAGCTCGAGCTCGGGAGACCAGGGCGGATGGGCTTTCGTGGCCTAGTCCAGGATCACAGGCTCGGCCATACACAGGAATGGTCTTTGGGACTGGAGTGGGCTTGATGGAATTACCCGCCGGTACGTGGAGAGCTGGAGTCGTCATCGACTTTGCCAACAGTGAAGGACCATCAAGTCATAGTACATAATCGATATATTGTGCCAGCGTACCTGGGGTTGTAGCTGCTGGTGCTTGTAGGAAGCACTGATCATCCAGACCACTCCAGAAGACTGTCTGGTGGGCATATTGGAGGAACTCCTCGACGAAAAATTTGAGTGGATGGCCATCTTGGGTGATGGAGAAAAGCAGGTCGGCAGGATCAAGTAAAATGGAACTCATGCTGCTGTGCTGTCTGTCATGGTCTAGTTTCTGTCACGGATCACAGACCAGGGAGATGCAAGTACAGCTCAAACAAGCTTTATTGAATATAACAGTACAGCAGAGGCATTGGATGATAGTATACTGGCAGTCTAGTAGGAAGCAGACAGAGAACATAGAAATGGTAACTTGTCACACACACACGGTTCAGTCACTGAGGAAGAATAAGAATATAGAATAACTTTCTTCGTGGGATGAACACTTAGAGCTTGGAAAGAGCTAGACTGAAGATAGAAAACTGGAAACAGGAGACTTTGGTGAGGAGACAACAGCAGGTAGGTAGACTTCGGGTAAGTTAAAAATATTAATATCCTGTATCAACATCTACATCTGTTGCCATAAAAATTACTTTAACCCTCTGGAGTCTGAGGCTAATTTGGGGTCCTGGAGTAGTTTTACATGCCCTGACATTGGTGTTTTTTTCAGTTGCTTACAAACATATTAATGACAAAAGTCTCATTTCACTGTATTCAGCAGAAACTAGGCTACAATAATATGTGAGCAACAAGTATGTACATTTGTATTTTTGAGAAAATTACGCATAGGCTATGCATGGTATTTGAAAAAACTAAATGAGGCCTCAAAACAAATTTTAAATATTTTTTCAGAATACTTTTGAGAACTGTATATTTCAGTCTAGAGTTTTTGCCTCAAAGTGATGTAAAAATCATTCTGCCTACTCGGACAAATAAAACAATGTTTTGATTTACAATTTCTAAAATACTTTTTGTTTAGGATGGCTGTATGCGTGGAGGCGTGAACCTTCATGAATAATGCAGTGATTCACACCGGAGGAGAAGGCGGCCCTGCCCCTAATGAGCCATTCAGTCAGGAATGTGACTGAGTGAACTAAGAAAGAATGCAATGTCAAGAAATATATTTTTTTTTTTGTAGTTTATTTAAAATATAGTTAACTATGTAAATGAGAGTTAGACACATTTTGAGTAGACAGCTATACCTGGAAATAAATCCTGTTCAAAGATAGAAGTGAACATCACTTACCTGGCATTTGGTGTTTCTGCACTGGAGAAAAAAGAAATTATCAGAAAAAAATAATACACACACTTTCCCGCTTCCAGTCTCAGTATCATAGATGCAGTCCAATGTGGGCAAATATCTGGTCATTATGATTCTCAAATCTGTGAGATAAAAAAAACAACCCTCTGTGAGCATACTAATAAGATCATATCAGCTATTGTACTGTCCAATCTTAACAGAAAACATGTTTTTTTGTGATCTTATGCATTCATGTATTATTCCACATCATGAGAAGAAGTTTTTGTATAGGTCTATAATATTTAATATGACAGTACCAGTCAAAAGACGCATTACTATTTTTAATGTTTTTGAAAGAAGTCTCATGCTCATCAAGTCTGCATTTATTTGATCAAAAAATGCAGAAAAAAACAGCAATACTGTGAAATATAATTAACATTTAAAATAATGGTTTTCTACTTTAATATACTTTAAAATATAATGTATTTCTGTGATGCAAAGCTGAATTTTCATTATTCATTGTGCGCAAAAGCTTCACTGATATGGCACGAGACTATTTCACAGTAAACACTTCACATACTGATCAAAACAGGCCAAAGAAATCCAAACATTCATATTACCTCTATGACATTTCATGTTCATGTTTCATATTCACGTTTCATATTCACAGACACTCGCGATTAGAAAAAGACCCCCCCCCCAAAAAAAAACAAAAACAAAAAAAAAACATTCACAATCACCGGCTTGATCAAGTTGATCCTCCATCGAAATTAAATTGAAAGTGCTCTTGCACTTGTTACATTGTTAAGTGATTCTATAAGTGAAGATATCACTGAATGACTGGTCAGACTACAAGAGGTACACCAAAATAACAATTTGTGTACATTTTATAAAGCATCAGCTGATTTAAATCACTAAAACCATGAAAGGAGTATGTAAAAACATTAGTTTGTCTTTTTAAATCAAGTGCTTTACCAGCAACTGTGAATGTTTTTTTTTTCTTCTTCTTTTTTTAAAAATAGATGTCTTTGGTTTAAATCCTAATGGGGTCAGAGCTTGACCAATCATATGTTCAGAGCATGAATATGATTTGGCTAGAACACATTCAGATCATTATAATATGATAGACTCCGTTCATTATTTGTGAACAAGGCTCTACATTGTACAGAAAAGTTGCTCTTGATTATTCCATTAGGGGGTTCAGACTCTTGCTGGTACAGTAATAAAGCCATGAAATGAATTGAATAATTTACCATTTTGTAGATGACGTGATAATAAGAAGAGCCTTTCATGATAAAAGAGGCAGTGTTAAATGGAGCCAGGGGAATTTGACAATCATGCTGCAAAAAACTCAGTGCAGTCGTTTTTTTTTCATTTGATGTTCAAGGTGTTGGATTTTTTAAACCAATTTTTAAACCTTTTTAAACCAATTTTTTTCCCCCTCCATCTTCAACTTTCAAGAATTCAATGTTCTGGTAAACTTGATGAACTTGCAGCTGCTTATTTTAATAGAGCAGAATCTCATTTAAGACTCTGATGAGAATTGTTTATTGTCTGTCTTTTTGAGGTCCCTACTCTTTTCAGCTTTAGATAATGCAAGATCTTTTAGACTCCTTATAAGGTGATTACATTTCCCAGTAATGCTACTTTCCTCTGTATATAGGCTTCAGATGAATGCTCTCCTGAGAAGACATCATGTGAGGAATGTCAACGTAATAAAAAGAGTAAATATTGCCCTTTCATTTGCAGTAGCAGTAGACGTCTCAGTGTGCTTTCCTTCCCTGTGGACTCTTCCTTTGATGTTTCCTACTGCCGACGAGGCATCATCATTTGTGCACGTCGTTCTTGCTTCAGGGCATGAGGTCCACAAAGCACTATTTGAAAGCTCTGCAATGACCTTCAATATGAAGTGATAACAGCCTGAAGCATGTGACTGTACATCACACGTTGCCGCAAGTATCATTTGTGTGGGAAGAATCCAACACTGTAAAAAATTTCTCTGTAAAAAAAACGGTAACCTACAAGCAGCTGATCCATTTTGTCCGACAAAGCAGTCAGGGGAGTTAGAAGATTAACTTTGGTGAACTTGAAAAATTGTGTGTATTCACATCTTTCGTGCTTGAAACAACATTCCTTCTGATGTCCATTCATGTTTATTTGATTCTATAAATGAACTAGTATGAAGAGATGGTTGGTTCACGAGCCGCTTGAAGGAGCTACAGCGATCTGTCACGACACTATTAAAGAGCCACTATACGATATTTATTTAATCTTCTTTAAAAAATGACAATATTTTAAATATTAAACTGTTTCATACATTGTCAGTGTTCCTCTTTGCTCCACGATGTATTTTTCACTTCGTGAGAACATGATGTGTGGCATGAGAGTGCATGGATGGTAGAACAAAGTAACAGTAACTAAAGGGGGCGGGTTTTTGCAAAGGGTTAATTAACTGAAGACTTGGAATACACAGCACAGGTCATACATGCTGCATTTATATTAAGTGGATTCCAGTATGAGGCACATTAAGGTGGATTTTTTAACTGATAATAGAAACTAGTGTCAATCTGGAGTGTGAGCTTTGTTTTAGTGAAAAAAAGCAGACATATAATATGATATACTCAGAGATGTAAAGAGTAACTGAAATCAATACTTGAGTAAAAGTACAGATACCATGGAGAAAAATTGACTCCATTAAAAGTCACCAATTCTAATACAACTTGAATAAAAGTCTTACAGTATCTGTACAGCCGAAACAGAACTGAGCACCTCCACATTGCAATAAATCAAGGTCAACACAACAGCCACTCAAACGCCTACAAACACTCAAGTCTCAGTTCAAGTGCTCAAAATGGGTAGAAGTAAACTAATATCCTTCAAAAAGGTATTTTTAATATAACGGATAATTAAAATAATGTTACGTTAAATTAAAAAGTCAAAGCCTACATGCACTGGATATGCTGGTTTCTGCCTCGCCACATCCTCATCTCATATATAAAACTACCTGCTATTGCATTCCCGTAAAGTAGCCTTGATGGCAAGTAAGGGGAAAATACAAAAGATATAGTACCTTCAGTGCCCTGTAGATGTCGATATCACTTCTTTTGTAGCACAAATAAACTGCTACAGAAAAAGTTAGGTGCAATGCAAAATATAACGGGTAATTGAATCACTCATCAAAAAATATGGAACAAAAGTACATTTACTTTTTCAAAAATGTAGTCAAGTAGGGTAAAAGTTGCTAATATCTTTGATACTCAGTAAAACTAAAAATAAGCCAATAAGATACTCAAGAACAGCAACCAATTACATTTACTCAAATATTTTACACCACTGGATATACTTACCAAGAAGGATCAAGCAAGGAGTCACAGGCAGGTTACCAATCATCTCAAGGTCAGATGGAGTGACAGACATCTATTAGTAAACAGTTTAAGATGGCTGACAGTATCTGTTATGGGTTTGTAGGTTAAAAGGAGTGCATGACGAAGAAAGTACTCAAAGGCAATATTTAATGTGATCATTCTTAGAGAGAAATGTCAAACAAACCACTCAAGCAATATCAACACAAGAGAAGGACTGAAAGAAACATAGGGCTGAGAAATACAAGGAAACAGGGGAGCAAACGAGACTAATTAATAATACACACCTGACATAAACAAACTACTAATGATGTACCCATAGTAACTAAGGAGTGGAGGGAAAAACTGAACCTAGGAAGACGTGGCAAATGTCAAAACAAACAGAGTCCAAAAGGAATACATGTGACAGTATCTGCATTTGACAAACAAATTAATATGCTACTTGTTGCTTACTGTTTACAGAAACAATAGGCCAATTATAATCAGAAAAGAAATTCAAAAATAATACTTTTCTCATCATTTACTCGCCCTTATGCTGATTTAAACTCATATGATTCAATAGACGATCATTTAATGGAGATGAAATGTCTGTTTGTCCCTACAATGCAAACTTTCGAACTTTACCATTAGACGTATAGCAAATGGAGGATAAATTAATCATGTGGTTTAGGCAGTTTTCTCAAGTAATTACATTTAATGGAAACACTTTTCACATGTAACATCTTGCAAGTGCAATCTCTAATTTGATATTTTGATAACAGGCAAAATGACTGGTGACTTCAATTAATTGTACCTTTATGTTTCTTTAGGAGCTCGAAGGTTTGGTCCTCATTAGTCTTTTTCATTGTATGGGCAAACAGATGTCATTTCTCCATGACAATATCTTCATTTGTCCTCCAAAAGAATGTCCTGTGAGTTTGAGACCGTATAAAGTTGAGTAAAAGATGAGATAACTACCATGTTTAGGTAAATGATTACTATACAGGTGTTGGTAAATACATTTTCTTAAAGAATGACTTCTTTGCTTCTCTACAAAGTCAGCCAGTTCAGTAGTTGAACTACGAGGACAAGGAAAACATAATGTAAAATAATGGATAGCTTCTCTAGTTAACTAGTCTCAAAAATGTCTCCAAAAAAAAAAAAAAAATCGTCAGATTTCGTCTGTCCATCTGTCATGCTGCTATTTTTGCAATCACGCTGTCAATGGTTTTAATGCGAAAGTTCACAGTAATCACACAAGAATTATGAACTTTGTTCATGCACACATCTTTTGCTTATATAAAGATTGGGACATATATTTGTTGCATAAACCTTGTGACGATAGTAAATAACAAAACATATGCAGTCTGAGTGTATGCTAACGAGCTAACAATGCTATTGTATTTTACTCTGTTACTTTTCCATGATTAAAACGTGCTATCCTGTCATCTATTTACACTTCGCTTGCTCCTAATAATGCATGTTAATATTTTCAAGTAGCCTACTGTGTAACTTCCAGATAAAATCAAAAGCGTAGTAGCAGATAGTGGACAGTTTGAATCTTATGGTAAATTGTAACCACACAAGAAAAAACAAAAATCATTCCACACTAATCTTTTACTCAGATATAGTTTGGGAAAATGTTCAGGTTGGACAAAAGTTTTGTGAAATACATGGTCGCTTCATCTGATTTTTGTCACAAAAGCTTAATTGGATGTTTATAATGTAATTTTCAAAATAAATAAAACAATAATCAGCAGAGGTGGTAAAATGACCTTGTGATGTAAATGACCTAAAATGTATTCCTATAAGCATGTGTAGCTACATAGGAAAATATGGTATTATACCGTTATATAACGGTACCATACTGTCGCTGGTCAACACGTAATTTGAAACAACCATGTTTTACCATAATGCACTGTAAAAAAAACAGCATTTTGCTGTTAAATTTCCATTTAAATTTACAGGAATTTTTACAGTGTACCTAGATCTAATATGAACCACAAATGTTTGTTAATGTAACGTGTTCATATTTGGGAGGTATGAGGTATCTGCATTAATAATATTTAACTATATTTTTGAACTCCAAAATGCTTGCGAATAATTATAAATGTACTATAGCATTTCATATCATGTCATAAGTTTGTCATGACACCGGTTCATCTGAAAGTGAACATTCTGTAA
Organism: Zacco platypus; assembly: GCA_038088235.1. Taxonomy (NCBI): domain Eukaryota; kingdom Metazoa; phylum Chordata; class Actinopteri; order Cypriniformes; family Xenocyprididae; genus Zacco; species Zacco platypus. Next base: position 18,160,845 of record CM076071.1, on the reverse strand, counting down.
TACTCACCCTTATGTTGCTCTATTTAGATTCTTCACTGGAGCACATAAGTAGATTTAACAGAAAGTTCATGCTGCTGTTTTCCATACACAGTAAAAATTATACTTTGGACAAACTTAAAAAAAAAACCTCAAATGTATTAGTTTTTCTGAAATTATATTTTGATTTAATATTAATTAAAAATGTTTATTGTGATGTCTTTTTTTGTATCATATTGTCATCAGAGCCAATAGCCTGGTGAGCAGCGCTCCAACATGTATCGTGGTTGCGCTTCAGCCAACCCGAGTTTGAGACCTGGCTTGTGGATCTTTCCCAGTCCCATCCCCCTCTTTCTTCAACTTTGTTTCCTTTCATTTTTCTGTACTGTCCTACCTCAATAAAAACAACAAAAACGAATCATAAAAAACTGTTATGAAAAAATAATAACGCCTGCAATACTTTCTGCAGTCAGTAAAGCTGGACAGAACGTGTTCTGCACATCAGCATTGTGGCATCAAGGAAAAATATTGAACAAAATTGTTTCTTTTAGATTTTTTTATGGGGAGAGTTATGTACTTTCAAATAAACTGAACAAAACTGATTCAAACCAGAAACCAATTAGACCATCATAAAAATGCACTTAAAATGACACAGTTAATGTAAGCTCCAAAAAAGACAAAAACCATCATATAAGTGTTCATTATGACTCATACTCTATACTCCAGATAGAGTGCAGCCATATGATTGCTTTGTGTAAGGAACGCAACAGAAGTCATGTTATTTAAAGAAAATCCTACCACGCCATTTAATTACACACTTTTCAATAGAAACGTAAGACCAAAATGTTCCAGGACAATGCAGTTCATTTTCCCACTTCAATATTGCATGTCCACCATTTTGTTGTACTCTAATGTTGGTTATTAAAGCAGAATACATTTTGTTTTGGACCTCAGTAGCTCCCAAAGAGCATGTGTTGTGCATAATGGTGAATGGAAGAACAATTAAAAGTTTTGTGAAATGTACCACACTGGTCATGATCACCAGTCCATTCACTACATTTCCCATTATCCTTCACTCCACTCACCTGCACTCCATCTACAATCACCAGCAGTCATCACACCTGCACCTCATCAGCACTCCCTTCAAACAGACTTAACCTGCACTCCTGCATCTGGTCTCATCTTACGAAGACTATACTGACTCCTCTCGCATTACTTACCTGCTACCTACCTGCCATCCCGTCCTGTACCAGTCTTCATTGTCTTCTCGTTCATCTGGAACTTACGGTGGCTGAGAGAGCTCAAAGCGCTGCAAATAATAAAACACATGCAAATTAAAAAAAGCACATGCAAATTAAAAAAAACATGCAAATAAAAAAAAAACGTGATCATCAGTTTGACAACACATGTGCTACAAATCCTCACAACACATGCAAACTCAAAAACGCGCTGCATATACAAAACGTGCTACATTTACAAAAACACGCTACATTTACAAAAAGCGCTGCAAAGAGCACAAACCACAACGGAAATGTTTCAAGGGGGACCCCAAAAAGTGACGGACCCTACTAGGAAGACCGTCCAAAACCAGTTCAACTCACCCTTCACTTATTCACTAATCCCTATATAGTGTACGGCATTTGAGTGCATAATGTGTTCACAATCATGAAATACTATAAAAACTGCAAACAAAAATGAACAACTGTACATTATTTAATGTATTTATTATTTTTAATAAAGTGTTTGCTAGAAACTCACGCTCACTGATGACGTGGTCGTCGAGCGTCCTCAGGCGGCCGTTACGATTACGTCACATTAGTACGCTACAGATGATTAACGAATATTTTTAAATCATCCACTAAATTATCATCTCTTAAAGTTGAATGAGTTAACAACAATGCCACATATTACACTTTTCTGTTAGTGAAACATATTACATTGTGTTAATGCCTACAAAATATATTTTAATATTTTTTAGTTTGTGCTGTTGTCAAGTAGGGTCCGTCACTTTTTGGGGTCCCCCTTGAAACATTTCCGTTGTGGTTTGTGCTATTTGCATCGCTTTTTGTAAATGTAGCGCGTTTTTGAGTTTGCATGTGTTGTGAGGATTTGCAGCACATGTGTTGTCAAACTGATGATCACGGTTTTTTTTATTTTCATGTGCTTTTATTTAATTTTTTAATTTAATTTTTAATTTTTAACATGGTGTGAACTTTCCTTTATCTATACTAGACCATGAGCTCAGCCACTACGTGATTTTGGTAACACCCATGTCTGTAACACACTACTTCATGTTACATGAAAGAATGCATTGATTTATTATGAGGATGGTTTTTGTAAGGACAGAAATGAAATCTAAATCTACTCGCAGTAATTGTGAACTGAATGTAATCTTTTTGGCACATAATTGAATGTTAATTGCCATTAAATTAAAATGTATTATTGTAAAGTGTTACCATTTAAACTATGAGGTTCATTAGTTAACATGAACTAATAATGAACTGCATTTAATTATCTTTGTTAATGTTAATTTCAACATTATTTCAACATTTAAATCTTGTTAACATTAATGCACTGTGAACTAACATGAACAAACAATGAACAACTGTATTTTCATTAAAGTTAACAAAGATTAGTAAATACTAACAACACAGTAAATACAGTAACAAATGTGTTGCCCATGGTTAGTTTATGTTAGTTAATACATTAACTAATGTTTAACTAATGAACCTTGTTGTAAAGTGTTACCGTTTAAATGTATATTAAATGCAATTAGCTGAACTTTAGAGTGTTTTGACCCACTTAAGTAGGAATTAAGTCTTCATGGGAAATGAAGTGTGTGTGTAAAGTCTGTAACAGGTCACTGATGGGAAACAGGTGAGTGTGTGATTAGTTTCTGTATGATGAATTGTGGGAAATGGAGTCCGATGGTGAGGCAAGGCAATAGTTTGAGGTGGAGTGCCCTCTGGTGGCTGTTGAAGGGAACTCCAGCAGGTAATCCTGACACCACCAAAGGAAACTTTTCAGAAATCTAACTTAGTAAGCAGTTTTTCTGCTTGATTTCAAAGTGATGCGACTTTAACAAATTTTACATGGTTACATATTCCTATTTATTAAACGTTCCACCAGAGCTTTCTCTAATGCCCAAGTGCATTTAGATTTAGCTGAGTAGCTCACACACAAAAAACCCCCCAAATTATATGGCAAAAGAATTGAAATATAGTGCACAGACTGTATCGACCATTTCATTGTACTTTTATCCCTCAAGCTTCCATCATATAACAGCCCTTAATTGATTCTTTGTGGACAAAATTGGGCATGAAGGTCTCGTGTGATCACTTTTTTTTTTAATGTCATCACTATCTTCGATAAAATAAAAACTATCAATTTATACAATTTAGATTTAGACAGCCAAAACCTAAAAAAAAAATCATGACTGTGAATTTGGTATCATATGAGGTAATAAAAATATCAACATGGCAAAAATATCAATAGCCACTATATGGCTGTTGTACTCAAAGGCTGCATATGCTGAAATCTATTAACCATTGTTGTTAAGAACTTAGGCTCTTAAGTTTTGGATTTTATCACAAGTTAAAATTTTGTTAAAAAAACATTTGTGTTGGGTGAGACTACAAAGATGCCAAATTATGCTTACAGACAAATCTGACTTATAAGGAAAAAACAAAGTAGGAGGCAGAGTAATCATTTATTTCTAACAAGAAACATAAAATTTCAATAACTCAAAAAAGCACCAAACAGGTAAGAATAAACAATAAGCCTAACAATAACTTAAAAGTAAACGGTATCAAACAGATATGAATAAACAATATATACAACATGTTTTGTTGTGCATCATCAACAAATCTTTAGGACTTTGATCTGACTTTGAAGTGTGTGTGTGTTTTGCACAGTGGCAGATTGGTACATTATTTAAAAAAAATGCTCAGTTATTGGCTCATTCATTCCTTTGAGAGAGTATGCCACATTGATGTTTAGACGCAACCCTTCATTTATGTGTATGATCTGCATTGTTGGATATATTGATGGACAGATAAAAAAAATCACTTTGAATAATAGCCTTTCCTATTCATTTCCATGCGTGCCCATTTTTGTCCATGAAGGACCAATCAAGGAGTTTTTTTTTCAACCACTGAACATTGTTGAATCAAGTCCATCATTTTTTTATTTTTTTTTTTTTTTTTTTTTATCTGTGTTCAGGTGGCAAGCTTTGTAAAAGTAGGCAAGTCTTGTACAGCTCAGATTAAGGAAACTATTAAAAAAAAAAAAAAAAAAAAAAAGATTTTGGCCAAATTTGACCCTTTAGAGTTAAACTGCTTTTTAGATCATTTTGGATTGTTCAGGAACTGGCTTCTTTTTGTCTTCTATAATAAAAAAAGAAGAAAACAAAAAAAAAATCTATTCCTTTAACACACCACTCTCCTAGCTTTAAAAAGAAAAGAAGTGTTTTTGCAAACTGAAAGCTTCAAGACATGGTGGGCTGAAAATAAACAAAAAAATGATGTTCTAGAACTCTAGGGTTTAATAGAGAGAAAGGAAAAAACAAGGTCTAAATGGAAAGCTGGTTATTGTTGGAGGTTCGCTGTGTAACAAATGGACCTCTGTATGAGATAAAAAAAATTAGTGACATGTTTAGAACGGCTGATTTTCAAAAGTCTGCAGCCTGTAGAGCCGTGGAAGGTCTTGGTTGCCCATGGCGACATTTATCACCGCTTCAAAGAGTCGACAGTGTAGTTGTGTGCGCCCTGATGTTTGGGGGGTTGTGGCACTGCAGAGCAGCATTAATGTTGAAATTTCATGAGGTGCCTGAGCATTAGTTCATTAATGTGTGCTAAACAGAAGAGGCAACAGAAACATAACAACAAAAAAGAAACCTTTATTACACAAAAGCAATGCAGGAAACCTCCTCTGCACCGCTGCAGTGGCAAAATGAAAAAGAAATCACGACAAATCTTATGGTTGCTATAGATTTTGAAAACTTTCACTGATTAAATGTTCTAAAAAAGTTGTGTTGTCGTGACTGCTTACAGTATAGGAGAGCAGGGTCAACTGTAACATGTTTTATATTTTAACTTTCAACTCAAAGATGACATCATCTAGCTACCATCTCCTGTAATATATGCACCAGAAATAATAAAGTACCATTAATATATTTAAATGGAGAAAGGCTTTAAATGAATATATAACAGTGGAACAGTGCTGGGGCAATTGTAACACTTGAACCGACTATCTCAAATAAGTGCACTGCAAGGAATAATATAACTGACCTAATTTGTGATCATATTACAGAATGGGTTATTCATTGACACAGAGCTAATTTTTAGAGTAAGAATTAGAGCTGTCAGGAATAATATGCTTTTAAAGAAATCTAAGTGGTAGTTGCAATACGTGACTCTATGTATGTATGTATTTATATATCAATGGTGTGAATGGGGAGTGGGGGGGGGGTCTCTAGGCCCTGCCCCTTTAACCAGTAATAGTAAAGTGCCTTTTCGGCACTTTTTCACAAGTCAGCCAATCCTACATATCTGTGCTAGTTTCTTGTCTCTGGTATCAGTCTGTCGCCTCTCACATAATAAAACAATTTAAATCAAATCATTTTTTTTATATCCATGTAATATAAAATCCATCCTCAATGCACAATAATGTACATTCATTATTCCAAAATAAACGTCTTGAGTTAGGCTGTATCCAAATGACTGTACGCTGACTAATTAAATCCTGTTTACTAAAATATGTTTGGCTTATAAGTCCAGAAGAGCCTTCAGCCAATTCCTTGCATTCAAAGATGTTTATTAATTATTAGTGGTACGATTTGGCTACAGTAATAACTTGAATGATGAAGGGAAATTCACAGGAACAGAGTTTGATAGAAATCTCTCAGGGAATGAGTAAAGAAACATCAAACATAAACCTAGACAGACAGTGACTAGATAGAAACTGTTTAAACACTGGGTATTTAAACACTGGGACTAATTGCATAATTAATGAGACAACATGAGAGAAGAATGAACTAATCAGGACACAGAAAAACTAGATCACAGGGGAAACAAAAAGGAACTACAAATGTTCATACATGTGACAGATTGCGCCCTCCCGGGAAGACTGAGGAGGGAGGGCAGAAAGCTTGGGAGGAGAGCGTGGAGCAAAACAGATGAACCAGTTCATAACCAATGAAATAGTCCAAGGAGGAGTACAAGGTTGGAGGAGCCAGTGGGGTGCAAGGAGAAGAGGAGCCAGATGACATGCCATAGACCAGCCAGGACGAGGCTCCAGGGTGGAGTTGAAGGCGAGCCATGGGGTAGCCGACTTGATGGTATGCTCCCTGGGGATGACCAACGGAGATGCAGCCACCACTGAAGGAGACCGATGAACCAATGCGCCCACGTGCCGCTGATGGTCCTGAAGACCATGGTGAAGCTGCGAGCGGACAGAGGCTGAGCCGGTGAGACCAAGGATGAAGGCAGAGTCGGGGGGAAAACGGAGCCAGAGGGACGAGGGAGCCCGGAGAAGCCATATGGCCGAGGGAGGGAGGAGCGAAGGTGAAGACAAGGGATTCTCTGCGTTGGATGGAAATGGTGGCCTGAAGACACTGGGCAGATCCTCGTAGCATGTGGGAGATCCGGAGGGGCTGAAGGACACCAGCGGAGGGGGGGCCAAGAAGGTGGCAGAGGGAGGCTGGATGGGAATTCTGGAGATACAGGGAACTCTAGAGTTTCAGAGGGTGCTGGAGATAAAGAAGATGCTGGAGACACAGGGGGTGCTGCAGAAACAGGGGAACTGGGGATCACAGTGTTGGTGTTTTGGGCGGGGCTCTCTTCCTAACCCTCAAGCTCCACAATCACTTCCCCTGCGACATATGATGTTGCCGGCCCACGCACCTGGTCAGCCTCCGTTTGTGGTTCTGGGGTGATGTCACTCTCCATCCTTATCTTTAACCGTTGAGTGTACATCGGTTGTACACTCATTATTGCAGTACATTGTGCTCTCTGTATCATCCACTATGGTTTAGGACATCACTACAAAATGGCTGACCCCTCAAATAGTGCCCTATTTAAGGGTATGGGGGCGATTTCGGACAAAGCCTCTGACTAATGGGATTATCAACAAGACAACAGGTGAGAAGAATGAACTAATCAGGACTAGGTCACAGAAAAGGCAAAGAAAAGGCAAGCACCACCCTGAATTAAACTTTAAAGTTTGAAGTAAAACATACTCGAATAATCTTTATTTGTAACTTTAAAAATGCATTTTTACTGTGTAGTTGTACTTAAAAGGCATCACAACATTAAACAGCAGACCAAATTATTATTAGGAATAGAAATCATGTTATAATGATTGTAATCAGAAGTGGATGGTTCTGATTTGACGCTCTTTAATGCACATGTGTTGGGTATGCAGATTGTTTTTCACTCTAGGTCTGTGATGGTGTTATCCACTCTCATACACATCTTGTGTTAATTAGCACCTGGCTGCCATTTCTGTGCTCACGACAACAGCGATTATAGAGAATTATGACTAAATGACTAAACTCAGATAAAAAGCTCAAGCATTAACATATAAGAGTCTACAAAGACTCAGCTGTATAAATGTGCTTAGAGTCAAAAAAGACACCCAGTATTATAGAAAAATGGGAAAGATGTATGACCAATAAATAAAATTCTGGAGTCAGGATTGTAAATTATTTACAATTACAATATTTGCTTTTGAATTTTTTTTATATACAGTTATTTTCTTAAAACAAACATTATCCTTAGAAAGCCTATTGTATAATATTGGATATGCAATTTTCGGTTGTACTTTATTTTGCTGTAAGTGTACTTACAGTGTTCTTACCTAAGAAAATACTGGGTAATATACGGTAACTACATGGGTTAAATGGTTTGTTCACCCAAAAATGAAATTTCTGTCATTTAATTACTCACCCTCAAGTTGTTCATCATCGGAACACAAATTAAGATATTTTTGATGAAATCTGACAGGTTTCTGATCCTAAAGGAATGTAATTACAACATTCAAGGCCCAGAAAAGTAGTAAAGACATCGATAAAATAGTCCACGTGACTACAGTGGTTCATACTTAATGTTATGAAGCGACAAGTATACTTTTTGTGTGCAAAAACAAAAATAATGATTTTATTCAACAATTTCTTCTCGCCCCAGTCATTCTCCTATGCAGGCACAAATACCCACACTTGTGGTCTTATCCGCTTGACAATGCGTTCACGCAACAGGAAATGTGTAAGACTGTGCCAGGTCTTAATAAAGCCAAAGTTCAGGGCCCTTGACACACAGTAAACCCACACTAAGCGTAAGTGTATCTCACCATACATCATGTTCAAGAAATCAAATGCCCCGAAATCGAGAAATGTTGGGGAAAACATTCCACTGCAAGTTAAATTAATTAGAAATTACATATAATTTGGTAGTAAAACAAAAAGTGTTGCAAATTCTTTTTCAAAGATGAGTATGTGTATTTTGTGCAACACTTGCAGCTGCTTTTTATCACTAAATTTAGAAGCACCACAATTATTAAATTGTCGTCTATTACATGGGGATTACTGAGCAGACATTGAGAAGTTTATTTTAAAATGCAAAAACTGAAAGTCAAAGTAAAGCTCTTGTTACATTGCATTGTTACAAATGTGTCCCATTGGATCAAAAGTTCTACACACACTTGCGGTCTTCACAGCCACTTGAACACTTGCGCCAAATACAGCAAATGTCCTGTAAGTAGACAAGTTGTCAAGATCGCAAGTGTGGATATTTGGACAGGCCTAGTGGTTCATTGACCTATCTTGTTATCAGATCTGCCTTTTCACTGGTTCATGTTTGCCATTTCCATCTTTGACGTTGATAGTTGTTGTCATGTGTTTCCCCATGTCTATGTATTACGTCAGTAAGCTAAGTCTCAGGGATGTGTTCCAGATGTATTGTGGTTTGACCCCAGGTACAACTGTCCGTGACCTCTGTTCTCGCTATTCTCACCAGCTACATAGGGTGGATAAAAGGAAGTTGCAAGTGTCTAAAACATGGGTATTGTGACCTATGCAGGCAGCGGGAGGTGTACACTGTAGAAATCTCCGAGAGGACAGTGCCGATGATTTTAGCAGCCGTTTTCACCACTCTCTGAATCATCTCAGCTATAGTGCAGCTAGAAAACCACACTAGCACCCCATAAGTCAGCACACTTTGAATTGCACATATGTAAAAATTTATCATGAGCCTCTGGGGGAGGTTAGCTCTTTTTAGCTTCCTCAGGTAAAAGAGCTGCAGCTGGGCCTTCCCTATGGCTGAGGTAATGTTACTGCTCCAGGACAAATCCTCCGACACAGTGAAACCCAAGAATTTGAAGCTGTTCATCCTCTCACTGCCTCTCCGTTAGTGTAGAGAGGTAAATGTCCAGGATGATTCGATTTACGAACGTCAACTATGATTTCCTTTGTTTTTTTGATATTGAGAGCTAGGTTATGTTTTTTTACACCACCCTGCCAGTAGTTCAATCCCAATATGCCGTTTCATTGTAGTTTGTTATAAGGCCGAGCACGGTCGTGTCATCTGCAAATTTAATGATGTAATTAGTAGGGAAGGAGGCAGAACAGTCATGTGTGTAAAGTAGTGGACTGAGCAATTACATTTTGTAAGCTTTTCCTGAAAGCTCCCACGTGTACTACGTGGCCACTGATTAATTTAAGCATAGATTGTGGTACCATTGAAACGCATAATTCCCAGTCCGAGGATGTGAACAGTTCGGAATATAACGTCACGTGTTGTCAGCTCAAGACTACGGTAATTATGCGGTGGTGTGAATGCAGCATAATTCCTGCGTACGAGCCATGTCGTGATTACCGTAGTCTTGAGATGACGTTCGTGTCCTCAGACTGGGAATTTTGCTTTTCTATGGCAACACTATCATCGTCTAAATGAATCTGCAGCAGTCATGTGATACAGCGGTCTCGTAGTACAGGTAAGGAGCTCTCAGAATATCCCCATCTTACAAGCAGGTATTACAAGCTCTATGAGGACTTGAACTCTTTTTACAAGTTGAAATCTCGTAATTACTGTAATTACAACATGGTGTGAACACACCTTAAGTCCTTTTTGCCATGTTTCCTTGCCATGCATTGTTTATGTAACCTGCTGTTTGGTGAGCATTTTCAAATCATTTTATGTTCAAGTCAGGTCTATTCAAGTCAAGTTCTTGTAGTCATGTTTTTGTCTTGTTTTAGTTGTTTATTTTGAATCTGTCTTTACGTTTGGTTAAATAAACCTGCACATAGGTTCAACTCAATTCTCCTTCAGTGGACTGTCATTACAACTGTTCTATTGTTGCATTATGTAAAGAACTATAGTACTGTCCAACAGGAACAGATCTTTAATTGTTCAATTGCAATTGTGCTGCTCTGTGGAACAACATTTAGCCTACTACTAACCGCTATATCCAATAAATCAAAAGTGCGAGTAAACAAATATGGACAGGACTGCTGTTACAATATCTCACAGCAGCATTTCACTTCAGCTGAAACTGTCCTGAACAAAACTGCATTTTCCCATACAGGTACAAGCTACATAGTCAAAACTCTGTCCAGCTAAAATGAGGTTTTTGAAGTTTGCTCTGAACAAAACACAATTTAATTTTATAGAGATCTGACTCTAAGGGTAAGGGACATATTAAATTTGACACAAACACTAGCCACATGGGTATAGATTGTTCATCCAATAATACACAGAAATATCCCTGTCTCATGGTTTTAATCCACCAGGAATCATGGGTTATGAAAATATGTGACCTTGGATGTAAACTTTTAGTAAAAAGTAATAATTTTCTAAGGTTGAGAAAAATACAGTGACATACTGAATAGACTATACTTCCTTTTTTGTTTTGTGATTGCAGATGTATTATCTATGCAGGGAAATATGTTAGTGACCTTATGCATTTACCATCTGATTGTATAAGTTTTATTACAATAAAATTGCATAATAGTTGATGCCAGTATTAATAAATTGAATATATTGTTGTTTACTCATTAGAGAATTGTTGATTAGAATATTGAATTGCTCTTCCTTTTGCCAGATAAAACTCTTTGCAGCAATGACGTACAAGGATACAGTAGTGGGCCATTAAAAAAATAAAACACTTCCACCCACTCAAAGCTTTTTCATTTGGTTGTGCAAACATCCACAATCCAAGGTGAAACTCCAGGAACACCAGCTCCAAACTGAGAAAACTTTGCAGTTTAAGGGTAGTTTATTCAGCAACGATGTACAAAAAACAGAAAAGTTTTCCCTATGCTTTATTATTATCGCATTAGTAAAGATTCCATGACCTCCGATGGGTGTTAGATAAGACATCCAAAATGTGCAGTGTTGGGGGTACTCCAGGAGCAGGGCTGGGAACTACTGATGTAATTTATAGGAACAATTTATGAAAAATATGAAAAATAACTAGTATTACCTCAATAGACCTCATCCCACAGTTGCTTGCAATTACAAAGAGAAGCTCACAGAGATAAAGTAATTTAGCTAGGATTGCCTTGTAAATAACCACATACCAGCGCAGCTGTGTACACACTGAAATAGGCACCCCACCATTGCACAAGTAAACAGAGAACTTGGCATTTGTGACAAAATGTAGCAAGGCATTATAAACAGAATTCATTTATAGGACTGAATTCAATTTTCTCTACAAGGATGAGGTCACGCTAATGCCAAACCAAGTCTTACCCACTGTTGCAGAGCTTGGGCAGTTACTCCATCAGAGCAGATAAACATATTAATTTACTCCTCCACTGTCATTATCCCTGACTAAAAACATGGACAAGGACAAGACCGCATTTTTACTTTACTGTTGATTGCACTTCATAGGTGAAGGAACACTGGAAATTAACAACACACTGCATTAAGTGTGACCCTCAAAACAAAAAGTGTTAACAAATGGATGGTTTTACACAATTTATATATTTATACAGTTTCTGTTCATTAGTGTTACTCGAGCACCGGTTTTATCTTCCAAAGTTTTCCATTGGCATCCATCATACAAGCGGGTGTAAACGGACAAAATATAAAACATATAGTCATAAATAATACTGCCCTGCCAAAAAAAAAACAAAAAACAAGTTGCTGTTTGGATTATAATAGGCAAAGACTTTAAGACTGTGTAACAGTTATAAACCTGTTAACATGTTTTTTTTTGTTTTTTTTGTTTGTTGTAATTGTACTACTCTCCATGAGGGGGCAACAAGGAGCTATCTTCTCACATATAAAATGAGGGAAAAAAGTAGAAGAAGTCAGATTTGTAATGGAGGGCCTAGGCATGGCTTATGCTCCAAACAATCAATGGTCCTAATTGAGAAACTGTGAGTTTTATGCTCAAATTGGAAAAGGACTCCACATTCTGTGGGATATATCCTTGTGTTCGTATGCCTGTTGTTTTTAACCCATGTCAGAAAGATGACCGGGTTAGAGGCTATGAATTGAGTCAACTGCGGTGGATCCTTAAACTAGACTTTGCCACTTGAGGCTTGGACTGATTTCGTACTAAGGAGTACAGGTCGCACTTTTGGAAGACTTTCTATGGACGTGTTTTCATGGACATTTTTTCATTTGCTTTGGTGAAGAAACATTTATTGTCATTAACATCATCATCATCATCATCTTCCACCTCTATGCTGCTGGTTGCTGAAAAATGTGTTTCTGTATTGGGTAAATGTAAAGTGTGAAAGATAAAAGGGATATAAATGAATGAAGCATTTATTTTCTTTTTTTTTGATCACAGATCATTACAGATTACATTTGTTAACTTAGCAAGTATTGACAAAGTTATTGATTTTCTGTTTTACATGTGTCAAAAGTATAGTTAGTATTCCCTCCCTTTAAAATCAGATATATAACTAATACGTTTGTGATATCAAGGTAACGGTTATAACTGGATCATTATTACAGTGATTATTATGTTTCTTGCATTTTTTAGCATGTCTAGCAGGTTTGGAAATAGTTTTTTTAACCCTAAAAGTTGAGTGTGTAGCTTTTCAAAAAGAGTGACTTTTTTTGGCAGTGTATAAAGAGATTTTACTACATTTACATACTTTAATTAAAAAATTAAATATATACAATTAGAAAATTACTTAAAATTAGCATGAAACGGAACTTGCATCTTTTCTAAACTTTTCTTCCCTGTTGTGATGTATATCCAAATAATAAAAATAATAATAATAATAATAATAATAAAAAACACTTCTCGAACGAGAAAAAAATGTATAGAGTGTCACAGAGTCAGCAACATCCACAGCACCAGTGTGAGTAATAATCAACACCTGTCACCAATCACTACCATGCACTCTTCAGTTCTTCATTTCTTCACTTCTGGTCTCTAGTGATGCAAAGTCCGATTCATTTTCACAAACCAGTTCTTTTCGGACAGTTCGGCTCAATGAAACGGTTCAAAAAGCCGACTTATAGATTCCTGATGTCATCATGCAATGATGTCACTACGCATTTCTTGTCTAACAATTCAGTGTCATGTTATATCATGTTTTTTTTATTATGATCATAAGACTGGCCAGAAGGAAAATGCTAAATCTAAATGCAGGTAATAAACTCACTCACTCGATCACTTTCTCACGATACTCTACATATTAAAGTAAGCTTCAATGAACAATATCAATTGAGAACAAACAGTTTATGTTGCTAAGAGTGGTTGCTAAGGGTGTTGTGTAGGGATACACAGAACCATTGGGTGAAGCGGTCATAGCCATGTTTTATTGTGAATAAAACACAGCTATTGACCAATCAGAATCAAGGACAGGAACTAACCGTTTTATAAAGAAAGAATAACTAGTCTTACACTCATTGCTTTTGCTTAACAATAACTTAAAATATAATATGCATGTACAATAAACCATAGTAAAATTTATTTACATCTCTCAACAAAAAGGTTTTTGCAGCTAATAAAATCTTATAGCAGTAGTCATAATAAGAATATTTCCAGTCACTCACTCATCGGGAATCCTCTGCAAATTTCAACAGTAGGTTGAACCAGCTCATTCGGTTCTTGAGTGATGTGCTACTTCGGATGTGCATCTTGCGTCATCAACCCGGAACTAAAGTTCGATTCAGTTCCTGAGAACTGGCTCAAAAGAACAATTTGTTCAAGAATCGAACATCACTACTGGTCTCATCATTCATGCCTGAACCACTTAACTGACTACATTATCAAAGTTTCAGTCACCCATCTGCTCACATCACTTGACTGCACAAATCTGTCCAATAAACCAGTTGTTGTAGAAATGAGCTGTGTTGCATCCTTCTGCTGTGTGAGATGGAGGGACTTGGTTTTGTCCATCGGGAACTGATTTAATGGTTGTAGTTGATTGTTATTGGTGTGATCTCATGAAACTGACAGGTTGTCCCACCCTCACGCCAGAAAACACGTCATCAGAAAAGAGAAGAGATGTCGCTGCAAGAGGGAGGGGAAGATTTAGTATTTTGATTCAAGATTATAATGTGCAAAGATCCATCATTTATAATGTATGTTGGTTTATAATTCCATAAAAATAATAGTTTATTTTGGTTCCATGGTGACTTTAAATTTTAAACTGATGTTTATGTATAATAACCCCCCCCCCCCTTGCAAGTGTCCTACACTTCATCTATAGTAAACAGTAGAAAACTGCTCCCAAGTGCCCCCTCTTTAAACTTATCTTTACTAGTCCAGAGAGTAGTCAGCTACTTGTCAGGGCAATGTTTATATTATGTAAATGATTAACCATATGCAGTGCTGCTTCAGTGGTCTTTGTTGGCAAATTTAGAGAGTGTGCAAGTGGAGAGACTATGTGTACAGCTGAGATGATGTGGGTGAGAAATGCAAGCATGCATATCTTCATTGCCAGATGCACGCTGCTTGCATTGACATGAACGGTGCCAAAACAGTCCTGCCCCCTCCTTTATCGTTTGTGTCAGCCTCTGAACAACACTTTAATAGTGTCAGTGGTGTCAGAGCGTATTAGAAGTCCACCATGGATTATAATATTTTCTTGAGAATGCAAACAGAGATATAAAAGGAGGAGAAATCCACTAATATAAAATCAATGGGTGTAATTGTAATGCTCATTATGGCCTGGCTCAATAAGGTTAATGGTAAGCATATGAGATTTCTTTCAAAAACATTAGAAAATGTTGATGTTTCCAAACTTTTGACAAGTAATGTATTTTTGTAAATAAAGTAAAAAATCTGCATAAAGATCCTCCTCATCACCTCGCCTGGATCTAGCCTTGGCATTCAGACAAAGCTGTCTGAGCAACAAAACAAAGCAACATCATTTTAACCCCGCAATGTTATTAAACACAATACATAATTTGAGATGCATATTTATGACTTAAAAAAAAAGACAATTTTTGGAGTATGTATTCAATTCAATTCAAATTTATTTGTATAGTGCTTTTCACGATACATATCATTTAAAAGAAGCTTCAGAGAATGGATGTCAGCATTACAATTTAAAGAATGCAGTTAGCAAATAATATAATTTAGGTAATTAATTTACAATCAGAGTTAGCAGTTTAACTGAAGGTAGAAGCAAAGAGCTCCTGGAAAATGAATTACATTAACAATAATTATGATATAGAAATTGGGCAGTGTGCATGTTGATCCAGATGATAGCATCTTCTGAAGTCCTCACAGGAACTGGCGCCGTCTCTTCACAGGTGATGGTCATCTGAGGTCTTCTTAAGAGGCTGGATCCAAACTGAAGCTGATGTGCTCTCTAGTCAGCTCGGGGCAGAAAAGCAAAAGGAGAATAATTAGTGTAGCTGCTGTTCATAACTTTAAGCTAAGATAGTCATAATGAGCAATTGATCTGATATGATGTGAATGCTTGGCTAAAGAGATGTGTCTTTAATCTAGATTTAAACTGGGTGAGTGAGTCTGAGCCCCTAACATTATCAGGAAGGCTATTCCAGAGTTTCGGAGCCAAATGTGAAAACGCTCTCCCTCCTTTAGGACTTATCTATCCTAGGTACAACCAGACGTCCAGAGTTTTGTGATCTTAAAGAGCGTGACGGATTGTAGGGCAATAGAAGATCGATTAAGTACACAGGAGCTAAACCATTTAGAGCCTTATAGGTCATTAGCAATACTTTATAATCGAGATGATAAAATTGGTGTTATATGATCATATTTTCTTGACCTGGTAAGAACTCTAGCAGCTGCATTTTGTTCTAATTGTAGCTTGTTTAATGAGGAAGCAGGACGGCCAGCTAATAATGCATTACAGTAATCTAGTCGAGACGTATGTATATACACTGTTGGATATAAATTAAATAAAAAGTAAATTAAACGCTGTCTGAAATTAAATGAAGTAGTGAGAATGTGAAATTGTGTTATGGAAGTTTATTTTGTACCCATAGTTAAAAAAAACACTCTTAAATATAGTTGTCAGTATATGAATAATATTGGGAGATTTTTGAAAAATGCTGTTTGGAAGTTAGTCAGACCGACACATGTAGCCAATCATCATTAGGGGGCATGTGACTGTCGAGGAGAGAGAACGAGCAAGAGGGAGATTTTAAGAAAGACTGCAGGAAGAGACCCAATGCAAAAGAAAAAAGCTCAGAAGAATATCAGTGGAATGAAGGGTTATGACTGGGCAAGATCTTTAGGACCTGTGTGAATATTAGAAAAGCTTTCCAGCGCTGGAGAGAGCTGGAGTCAGGATTGGGCGCTTTGAGAAGGCCTGAAAACTCCGCTGATTCTCTGGAGCTGCTGTGCTGTTGGCGACAAACAACGAACACTTGTTTGTATTTACCATTGTGTACTGTACGTTCATTTCTTGTCGTTGGTTTATCATCTATGCTTTATTTTTCATAAAGCATTATTTTACATATATTTTCACCAAAACTTTCGTTATAATCAATGATGCTGTCTACAAGATCTTGACCAAAAGATGATGCACCTCTTGATGGAAACATCACAACATTTACTTCCATCAAGAGGTGCATCATTTTTTTGGTCAAGATTGTCAATGCAAGAGTCAAGCACCCTGTAAAAGTCTACTTCAGCACACCCAAAATAATTTTAATGAATTTAACGTCTGGACTCAGAGGTGCCAATTCATGTGTGAAAATGATTCTTCATGCTCCAATCCCAATCATTTCAACAAGCGTATCTTTCAGAATTTGAGGCTGATGAATCTTGATATAGTCATCCTGGAACATGGCAATGAGATACGTCTTCCTGCATGTGTCTTTCTCATGTACTGTTGTGGGTTAATTTGACCCGTTTCGATTTTTGAGTTGACTGAAATGGCTGAAATGTTAACCTATGTTTTGTTTTTGTTTTTCTTGGTATTTTGTGACTTTTTCTCATTTACGGGCATGAACATATTATGCAAAGTTTCAACACACTGTGCATGTTATGCATGCATAATTACTATTACTTTTGTAATGTCTGTGGGTCAGTTTGGCCCACATATTTTAATGATCTAAGGCAATTGTACAGACTCAAAATAGTAAGATTTTTTGGCTATATTTTATGTTGGTTTTTAACTACTCTAATGAAGGTAAAAAGGAGTTTACTCCCACTTATTTCAATACTGAAAAATATTTTGTCAGCCACAAATGGTAAAAAAATACCTTCTTATTTCTTTCTTATTTTTTTTAAGCTATCTGAAACACTATCTAACCTATGTTGTTTTTCTTGAGATTTTGTGACTTTTTCTCATTTACGGTCATGAACATGTTGTGAGCGTGCAATTGTGGTGCCATGAGCAATTCTCTGACTGTGTCCCAATTCAGAGGCTGAGGATTAAGTAGCCTGGGATACTGTCATGTCTACGGAAAAGGGGAGAGGGGAGGATCTCCCGCCAATTCGACCCAAGTAGACTTCACCTCACATTAGATGCGTCTCTCCTGCTGCTATATCTGGAGGTAGAATGTTTTCTATAATGCGTAACTTCTGGAACTAACAAGAGCACAGAGAGAAATGCTATCTACTGGAGCAGCAAAGCCTGTGAGAGTTGTTCTGCAAGCTGTCCCGCCAGTTGAGGTGTCAAGTAACACAGGGAGTTAATGGAGGGAACTTCCAACAACAGCTCAGTGCAGAGGTACAGCTTACCAGAGAGGCTAACTGACTTGGGGTCCAATAGCAAGTAGGAGGGTGCCAGTCTTCCAGCAGGGGGAGGACATTGATAACTTCTTGCACTGTTTCAAATATACATCACATAACTGTAATTTACATAATTTATTCATAGTGTACTGAGCATTGCAGCAAACTCTTTGACTGCATATATAACCAAAATCTGACATCACTTTGCACTGCAGTTTAGCCCAGCATGTATTCGTATTGAAGGGTTGGATTCTGGAGTCCACTGCCGCTTCAATATATATCTTTTGAGTGATTTATAATCAAGTTATCAATCAACATTTATCTTTTTAAATATTAAATTATTTGAATGACTTCTTCAATTTATGTTAAAGGACTTATTTTCCTTTTCATCTTCAAACACTTGAGAATAAAGACGAATATTGTCTGTATCTCTCACTGAGAGAAAAGTACAACTTATCAGTATGCTTTGAGAAATTTTCCTGTTTATAATTAAAGCTCAGGCCAACTTCAACCTTGAAGAAGCTGTGAATCATAGGTATCTTTGTATGTGCGCTAAGTGTTCTGTACAGGTCCTTTATGGGTGCTGGTGGACAACTGGCACTCTGCTTGAGATCGGCAGATGCATTGTCATGATCTAGAAGGACATTCTGTGCCTAAATCCAGGGTTTGAGCATCAAGATTGTGATGGATGGAGATATACATCAGCCCATGCATGGACAATTACTAATTTTGTCTATTTTTCTTAGCCAATCAGAATCGTTTAACCCAAGTAATTACGTAGTTAGTAGACTCTGTTAGAGTATAATTGTTGTGGAATGTGAATGTACGCAGAACAGCCTACGAACTCCTTGTGCCTTGTGAGACTTGAAGCTGGCTTCTGCCTAGGAAACTGTTCTACATTAAAATTTTCTTAAATTTATTTATTTATTTTTTAACTCTGACTCTTCATTCATCATATCTGGTCTTTGTGTCTTTAACTGTGAACAGTATGGTGTTGGAGTATGTGGTGGTTCAAAAACTGTTTTTTGGTGGTCAGGTGCTGGTCTAGACGGTGGATCTTAAATTTTGAAGCTGGTACACCAACATGTCCTTTCTACTTGCTACTGTACTTGAATGTGGACACTGGCTAATGGTTTAAAATATTTTTGAATGAAGTACCTATGCCTGTCAAAGCTTCAAGGCTTGTCAAGCTTGGCAGCGTGCATTATCTTGCTGAAAGAGGCCACTTCCACCAGGAAACACCATTAAGGGGTGTACCTGGTCTGCAAGACAAGTGCACATGTCAAATTTACATCCACATGAATGGCTGGACCAATAGTTTCCCAGCAGAGCATGGCCTAGAGCATCACACTCTCTCTGCCTGCTATCATTGTCCCACAGTGCTGTCAGGACTCTGGTTTGATCTTTCTGCTGTGTTTGTCTTGTGTCTTGATTGTCACCTCACCTTACCATCACAGCTGAATCCCATTCTAATCAGCACTCTCTCTCTCATTACTCACACACCTGTTACCCATCTTCTGCACTGATTTTCTCCGCTACTTATGCTTCTCTCTTTCTTTGGTTCTCTGTCAGCTGTCAGTGTGTTTTGGTTTCTGACCGTGTCACAGCTGTCCCCTTGCTGGAAGATCTTGTTTTTGATTGCTCCTAAACATTTAAAGCCTTGTCTGGTTATTTTACCCTGTTTTTGTTGTTCATTTGCCCAGTTCCTGTTCCCTTTCGTTCCTCGGCTGGCTCACATGGATTTTGACCCTTTTGCTCTTGCTCTGGACTATTGCCTTGGTTTTGCCCTGTATCTGCTGGTCCGATTCTGGTTTTGACCTCTGCCTGCCCATTGGATTTCGCCTCTGTCTTGCCCTTCTACTTGGTGGCTCAGCTACCAGTTATTTTATGTTTTGTTTTGATTTCCTTTACCCTTTGGACAATAAACTCTGTTTGCAATTTATCTGCTCTTGGGTCCCTGTTGTCTCTGCCTCTCCTAACAAGTGCATCCTGGTGCCATCACTTCCCCGGGTAAACAGCGCACATGTACAGTACATAGCCATCCAAGTGATGCAAAAATAAAAAAATGGGAGTCATTGGAACAGGGAACTTCTTCCACTGGTCCAGTTTCGGCGCTCTCATGGCCATTGTAGGCTCTCTGAACGATCTTCGGCTACAGTGGTTAATTCTCACCACTGCTGACTGGGAGCAACACACAAGCCTAGCCGTTTCAGAGATACTGTTGATACTGGGATGAAGAACTCAGGAGTGCCGCCTCTGTTTAATCTCTCATTGGGAGTTTGATCAGTGATGTATAATAATGTGGTTGTCCACTCTGAGAGCTGGCTTGAACATCTGCTGCTTTCGTGAAAGATGCTGTAAGAACCATGTAGGGCTGTACTGAGTGCCAGCCCTGAATGTATTACACAGATGGTTTCACTGAAGCCCATTACCTGAGCTCCAGTCTGGTTGGGGATTAATTAAAACTCGAGGAAAGAAGGGAAGACCACCACTGAGAACAGTTCCCCAAACTGATGGATTTTCCCTTTGTAGGTGTTTTGTCCATAACTTTTCTGAACTACATGTCCCTCTGGGGTAAATTATTTTTCAAAAGAACTTCATTCATCCAAAAGATAGAAAAACATCCTCTTCCGTAGTGCTATCAGTAGCAGGGAAAGTGTTTGTTTGGTTAACAAGTGGCATTTCATGGTCGGTAGATTTTTTGACAGTTTAATTATAAAGCTGCAGCTTAAAGCTGCTGTGAACAATTAATGTGCCTCTAGTGTCACCAAATTGACTTTCAAACATAATTAGTTTTTAGGTCTCTCAAATACTATCCACTTTTGGCATTATTCAGACAAACAGGTGTCCCAAAACTCACGCCATTGGGAGCATTTTCTGGCTAACGGCCCTCAGTCACATTTGTTTTTGCTGTTGACAGAGCTTAGGGCTGTAAATCTTCTTCTCGCCCTCAAGACCAACTTCTATCTTCTTTCTAAATGCTTCTATATTCTATTCCTCCGCTTGTCTCCCTATAAAAACAGATGCTTTACAGAAAATGGCTAAATGTCAGCCATTGAAATGTATAATCTTATCACATTTTTTCACTATAGTCTTATTTTGGAACTCGAAAATATAGCTGCTCATTATTCATTAATTCTGCTATTATTTACTCACCAACAGTTCATAGTGTTAAGCTCTAAAAATGACCAAAATTATAACAGTTAGCTCCAGTCCTTAAACCTGATTTCCCAAGTGGCATTCCAAAAGTGTTCCTGACAGTCTGTGCATTAGCAGTTTAGGGCATGTAATTAGATTCCTCAGTGACTTTTTATGCAGTTTACATCAATCCACCAGTAGGTGGTGGCAAGTGAGTGAATCATTGAATCGCTCATTTAGTTGACTCATCCAAAACACTGATTCATTCAGTCACGCCACTACTGTGTTCCTCTGAGACGCACCACAGAACATCTGAATTCTGCTTTGTTTTAGAACTCTTTTTGTTTGAAAGGAAAAAACAATAAAGCAGCTGGCAATATTATGTCTAAAATGTAAGTTACATGAGTTGTAATATGAAAAAGAGCTGCACGAAGACTCTTCAAAAATTATCATTTTGCGTTGCATTGAAAAATCAGGTTAAGTAAATGATGACAGAAATTTCATCAATTTTTGTAGCAAGTACTACTCAAAACATTTTATGAAACAAATACCAGAGTAAAGAAAGATGTGGGAGGAGTACATTTCCTATGGTCAAACACAAACCTAACAAAAGCTTCTGTTTGAGTCTGACTACATGCTGAAAAGCTCCATTAACGGATGTGAGACAGCTACAGCAATCATACTTCAAAGTAAAAACCCTCAGCAGCACCATAACATAATGTCTAGAGCTGATTTAACATTTTCCTCCCTCTATTCTGTTTCTCCCCGACTGACTGTGCCAAAATTTCTCTCTACAACAGAAGGGCTAATTAACTATTCTATCCGTGGACAAGGCCGTGACGTTTCTGCTGAGCTTCTGGACCGTGGCAAAACAGTCTGCGGGAAAAGAATCTGTGGGATACAGTGATGTATTGGAACTGTGTTTTGGCTAATTGGCCATGGAGAAGAGGACTTCAGAACAGCATGGAGACAGTGAATAATAGATTAATGGGCATGGCCCTAATTGATAAAGCATCAGCTTCTGAAGCTCAAGCTTGTGGGCATGGAGCATGGAGCATGACCGCACCGCATGAACAGGAAATACCACGTTTACTTCCCACCATGAGCTCTTTTTCTGACAGTTGCTGCTGTGTCCTCGAGCATTAAGCACTTTAATCTCATCTGCTTTTGGTCTTGATACTGATGCTTTTCAATTAAACCATTTAAAATCAATGTAGGACATTTTACACTGCTCGCAAGAGATTGCTTTCTCTTACATTCCTATTTAAGATTTTATAGGCTTGTTAAATTGAGTTTCCTCCAACACTCTCTCATGGCAATTCGTAACTATTTTATTGCCCTGTTTTGTGCAATATCATTTGTTCTTGTGCAATTTGCTTTACGCCCGAACAAAACAACAAAACAAAGCTGTTCAAATGTTGACTTCTTACCAAGATGTGATTTTATAGATAGTTTATACTCTTTATTATGTACATAAATGGACCAAGGAACATATTTATTTTGTTTTCAAAAAAGTCCAGTACAAACGTTACTGCTGCTCGTCTACGGCAGCTGTCACAGTTGCTAGGCGATAAGAGTAATCCTCCAGACCGTCCCATTTAACGACATTTGGTTTGCTGTTTGCTGTTTGTTACCCTATGATTAAAGTCATTTTATTTAAGAACTCTTGACAGTAATATCATGGTCCTACTTTTAGTAGCTAAAAAACATTCTGTATGTTGCTGGCCCAATTCAAAAGAAGCAAACAAAGAGGAACTTGTCATGGGAACATATCTGATGACAAACAGCTACCAAAAATGACAATACAAACATTATGAACAGTACAAAATAAAGCAGTGGCTTAATATTTAGGGAAAAAAAATCAAGCACTCAATACCTGATTCTTATATGAACCAAACACTCAATATACTCAGCAGGAGAAATGTCTAGATATGCAATATACACAAAATCTGGGTTCAAGCCCTTTAGGCCTTTGAGCCATTTCGTACTTTTCAAAGCTGTAGCGCCCCCGTCAAGCCGATTGTGGTGAGCCTTGGTGACGTTGAGGACAGTATGAGTACTACCTGCCCTCAAAGTTTCAAGTCTCTGCGACTTACAGTTTGTTCTGCCTGATCCTTGGAAATTTTAACAATTACAATAAGGTTTCAACACTATGCGCTTGAACCCCTAATAAATGATCAAAATCTTCTTTTCTTTCTAGAGTGGAACACAAAAAGTGATGTTTTGAAAAATGTCTATTTTGTGCTCAGTGGTTTAGCTTTATGTGATGAAGCTGAGTACTGAGCACAAAAAATAGTGAAGTATAATTTGGCATTAATTCAACCTTATTAATCAGCAGAAATGTACTTCACCACCTGCTTGACAGCATTAAAAGGTTAATTCACCCCAAAATATATATTCTGTCATTAATTACTCACCCTCACGTCATTCCAAACCCATTCATCTTCTGAACACAAATGAAGATATTTTAAATGAAATCTGAGAGCTTTCTGTCCCTCCATTGACAGCCTATGCTACCACTTTCAAGCCTTAGAAAGGTAGTGAAGACATCTTTAATGTAATCCAAAAATAAAAATATAATTTGCCACTTTATTTACAAAATATTCATCTCCAACTCTCATTCACGCAACAATGCCTGCTCTCGTGTCAACACTGCATATATGATCATGGTGCTCTCGTGAACATGCATTGGAGATTAATATTTTGTAAATAAAGTAGTAATTTATGTTTTGTTTTGTTTTTGCACAAACAAAGCACTTGTGTCACTTCATTAAATTGAGGTTAAACCACTGGAGACACAGGGATTACTTTAATTATGTCTTTCCTATATGGGGCTTTGTTATTGCATATAGGCTTACAATAGAGGGACAGAAAGTTCTCAGATTTCATTAAAAACCTTCACATTGTTCCAAAAAAAAATCTTCATTTGTGTTCAGGTGAATAATTAATGACAGAATTTTCATTTTTGGGTGAACTAACCGCTTAACAACTATTCTATATTGTTCAGCTATATTGTTCAGCTCTTCAAACACAACTGATCCAGGCAGGAGCATTTTATTACAGACATGTGTGTTGGATCAGGGTTGGATCTGATCTCTGCAGACAGGTAGATCTCCAGGAACAGGATTGGGCACCCCTGTTCTCTACTATAGTAACAAAGTTACTAACAGTTCATTTATTCATCAACAGAAATTAAGAAAATGTAGGCTTCTCTCACCAGTGATCTGAAGGTCAGGAAGTGGAAAACCGAAGTGAATCTGATTACAGAATGCTTTGAACAAGGAGTTGACATTTTTGACACTCCACTCTTATCCACTTTTCTAGTGCATTGCTTGGTGACACACAAAGAAGCTGATTTTTTTTTTTTTTTTTTTTTTTTTTTACATTTCTTTAGCAGAGGAAAAAATACAAAACTAACTGAACTGGGTCTAAAATGAAAGTTAACTCAAAATAGAAACGTCTTCCTTATTTAAAGGTGTGGTACATTAGAGAAACTTCAGTGAAATTTTGTGGGCAAAATCGATGTGTGCAGCAGCTCACACAGAAGTCACTTTCAAATCAAACAACTTTCTGTTGGTCAGCATGGTGAATTCATCTTGAACTATTGCAAGGTTTCTTATTTATTTTACCTGCAAAAACTCACAGAACAACAGTAAGAGTGACCACATCTTAAAGGTGTGGTCACAATAGCTAAATTTACAACCACAAAAGGTCCATTGTCTATTGTCATTTTTTTCTATTGTCAATTTACATGACCAACATGAAAAGAAGCGAAATCTGCACTTTAACATACTATGATCAGCTACAGCCAAATAACCTGAAATAAAACATGAGTAAATAAGATTAAAATGCTTCCTGTTCCTCTCCATGTGAGAAAAGAGAGTGCACAAGCACAACGGAGAGCTTTAATAGAGCACAAACTGTACTCCAACTCATGATACAAATTTGACATGAGTCCCCTCAGTAAATTTGGATGGGTTTCAGAATTTTGATGTCTGTGGCTCACCTGACATTACGTTTTGTTCTACTACATAAACGACACAGTCATATCTCAAATGTGAAACTGCTATGTGCTTTGACAACATACAGCAAGTTGCTACATAACGCCATGATGTTTGGTTCGAGCGCTGATCCAAGCAACTTGAATAATTTGTAGAACTTGTATAATATGCTGCGCATGTGCCAAGCTGGCACATTCTCTAAGCTAATACAATTATGATCTGATTATTGATCAACAAGCACATGTCAGGGACGGAATAGCCTCTGCAGAGCAACAAATCCAAAAGTTCACATACAGCAATTTTGGAAGTTTTCTGAGAAAGATAAGCCAAATAGACAAAGAGCTTGTATATACTGTGGTTCTGTCCTAATTATACTTGACTTTTCCACTGCTGAATTAAGAGGTTTTGGCAGAACTGGAAATGCACATCCTTACTCCAACCTTAGTATTTGTGCCAAGACTGGTATGATTCCAGGTCACTTTCCAAAGCTATTAATGAGAAAAATATCTGTAACTTGCCAAATAAATCAGCAAGATGAACATAGTTTTATAGGTTTCTTTTGGACACAAACCTCAACTCAATAAAGGGTTTGTATTGACATTACTTTCCAATATAGGGACAAACCCCCCCCAGTGAGACTGAGTGGCAAAACATCTTGCAACTTTGCTTGTGCTAATAGGGGAAAATGCGCACACATGAGTAAAACAAATGATTACCTGCTCAAATTTGAGGCAGTTTAACTTGACAGAGACCCATACAACTTACCAAAGAACTAGTGGTCCATGTACAAGTACATGTTTCCAGGAAACAAATTTTCTTACAGTTATATGTATCTGATTTTAAAACCCAAACGTTTAAAATGCTAGACAACACTATGAATACAATATACAATGTGTACGGAAAGTATTCAGTATTCAAATTTTTGCAGATTTATTAAAAAAGAAAAACTGAAATATCACATGGTCCTAAGTATTCAGACCCTTTGCTCAGTATTTAGTAGAAGCACCTTTTGATCTAATACAGCCATGAGTCTTTTTGGGAAAGATGCAACAAGTTTTTCACACCTGGATTTGGGGATCCTCTGCCATTCCTCCTTGCAGATCCTTTCCAGTTCTGTAAGGTTGGATGGTAAACGTTGGTGGACAGCCATTTTTAGGTCTCTCCAGAGATGCACACTTGGGTTTAAGTCAGGGCTCTGGCTGGCCATTCAAGAACAGTCACAGAGTTTTTGTGAAGCCACTCCTTCGTTATTTTAGCTGTGTGTTTAGGGTCATTGTCTTGTTGGAAGGTAAACCTTCGGCCTAGTCTGAGATCCTGAGCACTCTGGAGAAGGTTTTCGTCCAGGATATCCCTGTACTTGGCCGCATTCATTGTTTCCTCGATTGTAACCAGTCGTCCTGTTCCTGCTGCTGAAAAACTTCCCCACAGCATGATGCTGCCACCACCACGCTTCACTGTTGGGACTATATTGGACAGGTGATGAGCAGTGCCTGGTTTTCTCCATACATAGCGCTTAGTATTAAGGTCAAAAAGTTCTATCTTGGTCTCATTAGACCGGAGAATTTTATTTCTCTTGGAGTCCTTCAGGTGTTTTTTAGCAAATTCCTTGCAGGCTTTCATGTGTCTTGCACTGAAGAGAGGCTTCTGTCGGGCCACTCTGCCATAAAGCCCTGACTGGTGGAGGGCTGCAGTGATGGTTGACTTTCTACAACTTTCTCCCATCTCCCGACTGTATCTCTGGAGCTCAGCCACAGTGATCTTTGGGTTCTTCTTTACCTCTCTCACTATGGCTCTTCTCCCCCGATAGCTCAATTTCAAAACTAATTAATTTAAAGTGAATCTGAAGCCTACCTTTCTCATTTGGCACAAATCCAACTGTTTCCATTTTCGCGACATATGCTTAACTATTATTTATAATGTAAGCTTTGTACTTCACTCGCATTATTGACGTAAAACATCATCCTTCACATAACAGCACAGTCAAGCGGTGTCACAGGTGGTAAATGGCAGATTGGATAACGAGTTATTTAACAGGCTGTGATATCAAGAATTTGTGTGTGTGCGAGTGAGGCGCCTGCGCGACCAATGGAATTTTTTTTCCTTCTAAGACAGTATCATCTGTTACTCCGTCATTTATGGCCATTAAAATAGCCCATACAAACATGGCAGAAATGTTTGCATGGGCAAACACCACATATTCATATTAAAATCCTTAAATGGTTAAAATCCTTACTTTCTCTATGTTTTTGCAAAGTAAGTAACAAAGTAAGACTAGGCAAACAGAATAAAATGGCATTTTCAACAAACAATTATCATTTTACTTCAGGGCCTCTCCATGGAAAACACAATTATAAGAGCAGTTCCGAATGACTACAAAGGGTTTATTCTCAGCAGGAGTTTAGAAACATGCTAACTCTAAATAAGTGCATTGATTGTATTAACGTAATTAAAAAAAAAAATAGGCCGCAAGGAGCTTTGTCTTATTTAATTGCCTCTAGTTTCTTTTTCCGGTAATTCTATTTACTCAAATGAACAAACTCTGCTCTAGTGAAAGACTTTCCACCTCTTCTTTATGGTAACAAAAGAACTAATGCCATTTTGTTTTCCTTTCTAATTATCCTTGTTGTGTTCCCCTTCTTTGAATTTAACAATCCAAGTCACTGTGAATTTAGCAAACTGAAGTGAGGGTGGCTGTGTTTGCTTGCAATAAGACTAACAAGCTGTCTAAAATGGGCAACTGTGATTTAAATGCAAAGTATGTAGCTGCTGTTCTCTACTTGTCGCATAGGAACAATATAACAAGCCTTTACTTTTCTTAATCAATGGCTTCCCACTCTGTCAGAGCCTATCGTGAGTCATTCAGTGGACAGGAGAGGTTTGGCTCAGCTGGACACATGGACACATGGATACTAACAGCTCATGTGCTGTGTGCTTTATGAACCAGATGTTTATGTTTTCTGCGTTGAAAATGAGTGGCGTTTGCCAAGTCGACACCATGTTCTGGGTGATTGCTTTCTGTTGGTCTGGTCAGATCCAACAAATATGAGCAATTGCCCAGCTAACAAGGAATGTTCTCAGAACCTTCTGACAAGGTTCTCTCAAAGTTATGAACAAAAGTTCTTCCAGTAATGCTAATACAAAAAGTCATCTGGTCTTTAATGGTGTTCTCAAAACGTTAGCACAAAAACGTTACTTATACATTGTTCGTGGAACATTGTGTCCTGAAACATTTTAGTTGGACGTTCGTTTATCATTTTGTTTTTATGTTACCACTTGTTTTAGAAAGTTCAGAGAACATTCATATAAAATTTAACGTTTCCATAAAGTTAAAAATGTTTTTAAAACATTTTTAAAACATTTTTATAACATTTTGATCGTTCAGACGACATTCAGCACTTAATTCGCACTTCGCAAACAGTTTGATTGACAGGCGATCTGACCAATCATAACCCAGAATCCGCCATTTTGTCTGACAAAGCAGTCAGGGGGGTTAGTAGATTAACTTTGGTGAACTTGAACTTCAAAAATTTTGTGTTCTCACGTCTTTCTGCGCTTGAAGCAACATTCCTTTTGATGTCCATTCATATTTATTTGATTCTATAAATGAACTAGTATGAAGAGATGATCGGTTCACGGGCCACTTGAAGGAGCTACAGTGATTGTCACGACACATTTTAGCCACTATGCGGTATTTATTGTTTAAACTTGTTAAAAAAATTACGATATATTAAATATGAAACTGTTTTTAAATGTCTGTCGACGTGTTGTCAGTGTCCTCTTTGCTCCGGGATGTATTTTTCACTACATCACTACATGATGTGTGGCGTGGCTTGTTGGACATAGCAACAGTAACTAAAGGGTGCGAGTCTTTGCGAAGGGTCAATTGGAACAGTAGCAAAATGTTCTTATAAAATGTTTTTATAGCTGAGTTGATGCCTGTCAAAAAAACAAAGCCACTAATAATAACAAAACAAAAATGTACTGTCTAAATGAAGTGTTTTGCCTGGCCTACAGGTAGGCTATGCTTGGCTCTTACTAACTTTTGATTTCTTACTGAGACATTACAATTCTCATGTTGAAAGTGCAAGTTACTAGTGGTGTGGATGTGTGTGCCATTTTTGAACAGGAGTTTTATTATAAAGCGCTTCTGCCATCTGCTGGTTACTTTCTCTGCGTTCATGAGATAGATATAGTAAGTTATTTAAATTGTTAAAATCATCTGCTACCTTAAAACATAGTAATGAGATAGAAAAGAGTAACAAAATATTTATGTTCATATTAGTACTCAACCATATTTTGGGGACAAATTTGTGTGTATGTGGTCCAAGTATTCCCTATGTTGTGTGGACCAAATGTTCTCAAAAGGAAATAAAACATGAAGTTTTTTGACAATGGGGGATCAAAATGTTGGTCCCCATGAGAAAAGTTTACAATTTATGCTGAATTATAATTTTTTAAAAACAAAAACACTTAATGTTTTAAATGTAATTTTAGTCTTAGTAATTTGTATTATGTGCTTCTGTATTATGTGTTTTTTTTCTCAAAATGTCTATTTATGTACATCAAGTAATTTTACATTTAATTTGGTGATGCAACATTTCAAATGTTTTAGTTGTGTAAGTTCAGTGTAAGTGTTTTAACTTTTACTCACCCTCATATTGTTCCAAACCTTTAAGATCTTTGTTCATCTTTGGAACACAAATTAAGATATTTTTGATGAAATCTGAGGATTTTTGAACCACATATAGACAGCAACGTCATAGCACCTTTTCAGGCCCAGAACTAAAGACAGGTACTAAAGACATTGTTAAAATAGTCCATGTGACTACAGTGGTTCAGCCTTAATGTTATGAAGCAACGAGAATACTTTTTAGTATTATATATACTATTTAGTATTTAGTATTACCCATTATTGGCCAGCTCTTACGTCGGCCTCATACGCATGCGTCGAGCTGCTCATGTGTACAGTGTCGGCCAATGCTGAGTCAGTGCTCTGCTGTAGAATCCGGAAGCACTGCACTATGTTTAGTACATCAACAGCATAAGAGACTCACTGGGAAGAGAAGAAATTGTTGAATAAAAATATTTTTGTTTTGTTTTTGAGCACAAAAGTATTTTTGTCACTTCATAAATTTAAGGTTGAATCTAGACACATGGACTGTTTTAACAATGTCTTTACCTTTCTGGGCCTTGAAATTGGTAATTAAATTGCTGCCTGGAGTAGTCAGAGAGCTCTCCGATTTCATCAAAAATATCTCAATTTGTGTTCTGAAGATGAATGAAGGTCTTACGGGTTTGGAACGACTTGAGGGTGAGTAATAAATGACAGAATTTTCATTTTTGACTGAACTAACCCTTTAAGTAAGTCTTTTCATCTAATATTTATATTTTATTTCACCTTTATTTAACAGTTTTTTAATAGGTCTTTGCTAGGTTTAGTTTTAGTTAACAATAACAACACATAACAATATATACATATACATAATAACTAGTAATACTAGACATAATTAAATTATTAAAATTTCTCAAAACCTGAGCAAAAACTAATGGCCAGTCAGAGAACATAAGATATACAATAGAAAGCTGCTTGGTTTGAAACAAGTGAAAGATTGAAATTTCACTAAAATGTCTCTAATATGGCTTAATCTCAAGACTTAATTGAGACAGAATTCTCTTGGAGGTAAATGTTTGTTATTTCCTCAGATAACATTATGAATATGGCTAATGTCTGTGTTTTCATATATGGCATGAATGTGGGGTTACAGGATGTTGACAGGGAAATACCTCAGCTGTGGTCTGAGACCCCCAACAGTTCCTGTCTCTGTAGTGCCTCCAGGTCAAGAGAGGGAAAATGAAACATACGGCCCCTCACAGAATGAATAGACTACTTGTTCAGGAACAAGTATCATTTTTTTTCACCTTAAAGAGTGCTATTTAAAATCATAGGCTAGCAGCCTATCAGAAAAGTAAAAATAAATAAAAAAAGTGACACACAAGAGTTTCACAAGTCAGCCTAAGAGACCCCAAAGCCATTTTATTTCCTCAAAAACATACTAAACATTGAGGCATGAGGTTGCTATGGGTTATGCCTGCAATTTAAATCACAGAATCTTTCTGTTAAAATAATAATAATAAAAAACTTATTTTGAATGAACAGTTTTACATTTAAAGGTATATGCTATTTACACTGGGTGTAAATAGAAGGAGATGCTGTTTAGCTACCTCACTTATAACTTTAGTGTAGCCTAAATAGTCTAGATAGCCAGCTAACTATAACTGTCTTCACACTACAGTGTGAATAGATAGGCTATGGGCTAATATGCTGTTTGACTTTAAGGTAAATATCCGAGCAATGGGTAGAGTCAGTGAGAATAGTCTGTCTATTTGCACTCGTGTGAAGTTTATCATTTGTTTAGGTGTGTTCCCACGTGGTACTTGTTAGTTTTCTCATCGCTGGTTTGGAAGGACTACAGTCGTTTGTGATTATAGGGTGAAGCTATGTATAAAATAGAGATTATTTAGGCGGATTTTTTTTTTTAATTTATATATCATTTATTAATCCTCAAAATGTAAGTACGTATAAATATCTCCAATGATACACGTCCCGAGATTTGAATAGACTACTAGTCTAAAGATCTTTTTTCGTTGTCACGCGCCCTCTGCAGGAAGACAGAAGAGTTTCCTTCTCTTAGAAAACAGTTAGTAGTTGGCAACAGTTGGACCAGAGCAGGCGCGCTCACGCTGCAATCCTCTGCAGTTTAGCAATGATGGGTAAAATACTGGCTCAGCTTCTTATTTGCTTTTGGATAACTCTGCCATTGTGTGTCACCGAAAAAGCTAAAGAAAGGAGCGCCCGGCAAAGAGACGCCGAGTTCACTGACAAGGTAGGGCTAAGATACGTTTTAAAGAAATGTTAAAAAGCAAACTCAGGTCAAAGACAGACAAGCGGCATCGAATCAAAATGATAAATATTTTAGTGTCCTTATTCTAGTCATTTATTAAATGTGTTTCAGATTGTAAGGATGATTCGGAAATATGAAAGTAGCTTCATTTGGATAAAAGACTAAATTATTGCCATTGTTTAAAGTGCCATTTTATTTTCTGTTCTCCGTTACTTATTATTAGTTTGGATTACATTTGATTGAAAAATTCAATAAAAGTTTAGCTCACAGGGGAGAGGCAGAATTCAGTCTCTCAAAGGACTCGGAGGTTTATAATTTAAATAATTTGAGCCAATTAGGAGTAATGTGCTCTCTCTCTCTCTCTCTGTCTCTCTCTGTCTCTCTCTCTGTCTCTCTCTCTCTGTCTCTCTCTCTCTCTCTCTCTCTCTCTCTCTCTCTCTCTCTCTGTCTCTCTCTCTCTCTCTCTCTCTCTCTCTCTCTGTCTCTCTCTCTCTCTCTCTCTCTCTCTCTCTCTCTCTCTGTCTCTCTCTCTCTCTCTCTCTCTCTCTCGAAGCACACTGTGTCCATGGTGTGCTGAACAATGACTTGGCTTTGTAGTGATGTTCCAATCGAGAACCAACCTTCATACTGATTTAGTATTCATTCATTCATGTGAGTTAAACAGAAGTGGTTGACGTATTGGAACCATAAGCAACGCAAGAGGTTACGCACGCTATGTAACTTAAACTTAAATTAGTCGTAATTAAGCATCAACGGTGGAAAAAATCGGTTCAAAAGAACCAGCTGTTTGAACTGTTTCATTGATACGAACCGATTCGCCAAAATGATTCGAACTACTCGATGGTCGTACCCTCAATTGAGTCATTAGAGAAAATGCTAGCCTACATGCGATAGATTTGTTTCGCGAACTATTTACTTTATGTATAAAGGTAAATGAACCCACAAGCCTGCACATCACACACAAACCTCTCAAATCAAAGTCTTTGGCTATATGCCAATAAATGAAGTCAAATGAATAATAAGATGATAATAATATACTAATAATAACAATGATTATTAGTGATAAAATGATGACAGTATACTGAATTCTGTCATATGGTGTAATTGATGATATACTGAACTGATGAACAGTCCAAAATGTATTAAAAAAAAACCCATCTTACTTGATTCATGGTAAAAATTTCACTCAATTAATTTGATTTAATATGATTCATTTGGTTGCTCACTGTAGCAGAGACTATGGTAAAGTGGTGATAGATGCTTGACCTGAAATTCTGTTCATTTCCATTGTGGCATAGTGTGATCAAGATGGCCATTGCACTTAGTACATTACTTGGTGAATTCTGAAATGCTTTTGGTTGGTTAATTTTGAACCGCAAGTGAGTAATATCTAACAAAAAATGTCCACATTCTTATCAGCGGATGCAAACAAACCACAGCACTGAGACTCATTTGGGTTTTTTTGTCCCACTGGTGTTTATACATATGGGTATGATTCCATAAAACATGTGAGAGATGGGCTCCACCACAACCACCACAAGGCAACAGAGATCTGTCATTTTGAAAAACCCCGAGAAAGTGGATTTAACTTACTCACTGGAAGAAAACTCAAATCTGACAAAGACTGAAGGCTAGTTCAAACCAAGGACGATAACTAGCAATGAAGATATTTAAAAAAAAAAAAAATAAAAAAAAATTCTGAATTTAAAAGAATAACAGAGTCCACATCACAACTATAATGATAATGGCACAGAGGAACAATATTGTTAGAATCACTTTCAGAATGATTTTTTTTCCAGCTGTTAATGAGCAATACAAACATTGAGAGCCAATCAGAATCCACCCGGCATTAAAGAGCTTGAGCATTTAAAGTGGTTAAACTGAATACAGAAGTTATTGTCTGTTGGTGTGGATGCTAATATAGTTATCGTTCTTGGTGTGAACCGGCCTTAATTCAGATATTTTCGTCTTATTATTATTATTTCAACAAACTGCAAAATATGTTTACAGAGTAAAAAAAAAAAACCTCAAAAATTCCCCAGAATTCTGTCTGTCAGAATTCCTGTAAATATCCATGTCTTGTGTAAGAGCTTAAATAAAGTGTGTACAGACTGTGACTGTGGTCAGGGGATTTAACACAAGTTCTTCATCCAATTTTTTGTTTTCATTGTTTTTGACATTTTGGCACAAATGTATCCGTCTTCAAGAAGAGTCATGGTGCTCATGGCAGGTCAGGGTGGATCACCCACAGCAGACTGTGCTTCATGATGAATCAGTGGCATTGTCATTAACAAGGCAAAAGCCGCTGAAAAGTACTGAAATAGTTTCATGTCTCTTTTCTTCATGTTTTTGTCATTAGTACCAGACATGCATGCAGGGTGTACCTGGAGTGCAAGGCAGGGATGGGAACCCGGGGATAAATGGCATTCCAGGAACACCAGGAATCCCTGGGAGAGATGGATTTAAAGGCGAGAAGGGAGAGTGTGTGACAGAGAGGTTTGAGGATCCCTGGAAACCTAACTTCAAACAGTGTGCTTGGAATTCTTTAAACTACGGCATTGATCTGGGCAAGATAGCTGTAAGTATTATTTTCTTAGGGTGTGTTCAGACTTGTAGTTTGATTTTCTTGGTTCTTTTGGTCCGGACCAAAAAATGAAAATAATACAAAAATAAAACTTTAATCCAGTTGATATAGCCCACAATCTTGGGATCCTGTATGTATGTGTATGTGTGTGGTTTCCTACAATGAAATGTAGAAAATACGATAGGCTACACACTGTTACTGAATTAAATGATAGACCGCAACATAACTTTGCATAGGCTACAGATCATATTTCTTATCAATAAACATTGAGTGACACAGTGAGGTAAACTAACACTGAAACTGCGAAGATTAAAATGGCGTCTTAAAGATGCACAATAAGGTGCAAACAGAATACTATACAGTGACATCAAAATTAGTTTTAATGAGCCATAAGTTTAGAATCACACCGAATTATGCGGTAGTGAAACTGTGATGAGGCATACAGTTAGATCGATAACAGATACACTTTCAAGCAAATTAATCATATTCAAACATTTAATATTAGTTAAGTTTATTAACGTTAATTACTGCACAAATTAAAGTAGTAAGGTCTTCACTTGTTCTGTTCCAAAAAAGTACAATCTGGGCCAATATGAACTCAGTAAAGTGGATATGTACCGCACACCATCATTTATATTTGGTTCTATACTGCCACTTGTCACATTTATGTAACTTAGAGAAGATTAAGTCGTGATAATAAGAAAACAACTTTTATGTTGAAATCACGAGAAAATATTAAGTCGTGATCACAAGAAAACAACTTTTGTTATGTCGAGATCACAAGGAAATAGTAAGTTGTGATCACGTGAAAACAACTTTTGTTATCTCAAGATCACGAGAAAACAACAAAGAAAAATAATTATAATCCATGGCCTCTTAGAGCTTTCTGTACTTTGGTCTCTGTTGCGTTCATATTTCTGTTGAACAGCACCAGTTTAAGTCCAGTTCGTTTGGAAGATGGTTTAATGCGCACCAGGGTTCGGATGACAGTGTTCACATTTAATCAAATGAAATGCACTAACCGAGCAATCACACCAGAGTTCGTTTTAACTGAACCAAATTGCCAAGTGTGAACACACCCTTATTGGAAGAGCTATTCAACTCCCTTAAATTGCCTGAATGTACGTTGCTCATGGGTGCTTTTGAACCAGTCATACATTGTATGTGTCTAATGACTCTGGAGTCTCAGTAAATGACATTATCACAACACTGACCGGCTGATGGCACTGCAATAACATAAACGGGAAACCTTCACTAGTGTAATAGCTATAAAAAGGGTTTAACAGGGCCATGCCAGTCAAACTTTAAGCTTACGACTGCCGTATTTCTATGGTAAAATGAATAATATGTTTGAAAAAGCATAAGGTTTTTTTTAGAGCTAATCAACATAAACAATAAGGTTCCATTTGTTAACATTCATTCAATACAGTACAATGGTTAACATTAACTAACAATGAAAAATTCTTCTAAAGCATTTAATAATCTTAAAGTTAATGTTAATTTCAGTATTTACTAGGGGTGTGACAAGATGAGACGAGACGCAAGATTGAGTTCACGAGACGAGACAAGATTTTTCACAGTATTTTTAAGAAATCCTCAATGATGAAATACGTGACTAGAAAAATAGTATGCAGGTGAATTTGAAATATCATCTTGTAATGAATGTCATTTCAGTTCTACTTTCTGAGTATGAATTATCATATGCTGTAAAAGACTGTAAAGCACTGTAAAAGGTTTTGCCACAAACCAAACTGATTGGCTTCTTTCCTGTATGATTTCATATGAGTCTCTTCAGACCTTAGAACTGTACATGATTTATGAGCTTCTACAACTTTTGACCTCCTAACTGAACTGAAACTTTTCACAAATTGATCATAAATAAAAACAGTATAAATACAAATGAATAACTGTTTTCTAGTCTTATTAATTAGTTTAGTCTTATTAAGTGCAAACAATAAGTGGAACCATAATCAAAGTACCCTTTTAATATTCAAAGTGCATATAGAGACCAATTTTTTCTTCAAACATAATACAGAGCTAAGAGATGGTTACAACTACACAGCCCAGCTTAAGATAGTTTTCGTATTTGGAGATATATGCATGCATCAGGGAACTGCTTTCAAAATGCGGGGTATTGAAATCGCATTGGAATGCACGTTTGTGTTTTACTTTGAATTTTGCGATTGTGCGTACTCTGTGAATAGGGAGCGATTGTGCTGGGTGCGCATTCTACAAGATAAGACATTTGTCAGATGCTTAGGCTCTGTTGTGCAACGAATCCTCCGCCATGGTCTTGTCAGTCATCTCGTCACTTTCTCTCGTCACATGATCAGTGAACTCTGATTCCTCCTGCACTACGACTACGTAAAATTCTGCAGCTCTTGTGGGAACTGAATTTAATGGTTTTTATTTGTATAAAAAGCGAAATGACAGTTGAGGCGGAATGTAAATGTAGCAATGGCATATTCTATCCTAATTTCACCCTCACACGAAGTCATTGCTAAACAGCTTTTCACCTCGATGAGAAATTGTCGCATTTTAATCTCCCGAGATCTCATGGCACGAGATCTTGTCACACCCCTAATATTTACGAATTCATACTAATGTATTTACTTACATTAAATGATGGGATCTTACTGTAAAGAGTTTTAATAATGATAAAAATACTTATTTTATACATAATAGTCAAAGCACTGGAGAAAACAGTGATGTAATCGTCCAGTTTGCATACAATGGTGTCAATGCAGGCAGATCAAAAACATTGTTGAATTTCAAGTCAAGTGTCCCCAACTAAGCAAGCCAAAGGCAACAGCGGCAAGGAACCAAAACTCCATCAGGTGACTTCAGGTAACCAACAGGTCACAAAAATGGAGAAAAAAACCTTGGGAGAAAGCAGGCTCAGTCGGGGGAGCCAGTTCTCCTCTGGGCAACAGCGAACAGTGCTTGATTGATTCAGGCAGAGTCACAAGTCATTAGTCCGATTTGGGATCGCAACAGTCAAAATATTTAATCCAGTTCCATCTAGTTGAAAATCGTTTTCATCACGCCGGTATAGGACGGTTTGTTGGGGATCTGTGCCACTGGCTCTCATATTGGTAAGGCCTTCACAAGGGATGATCTAGTTGACACAGTCTCTGCTGACACTTCAGGGCTGCGTTGTGGTCGTGTATATAGGCGCAAGTCCTCCATCTGGCCTGGATACGGCCCGGATCCGGCTGATTACGGTAAACCTCGGGATAAGCAAAGAGACTAATATGAGCATAGACACCATTCTTCTTCTGATGTAACGAGTATATCTGGTGTTATAGGAAGTGTTCCCGGTTCCGGCTGACCTAATCTATGCAGCCCAATAATCCTTTAATGGATATGAAAACATAAATTGATAATGTGTTATGTGTATGTCAGGTTAATACTTAAATATTGGTAGTTCTCACCTCAAGTACTGAGAATATATCAGTCATCAGATAGTCACAAATGGTCTAGCTGCAAAAGTTCAAATATTTCAACACAACCAAAGCTCAAATTGGATCAGAAAATTTTGCATGTATATGATCAGAACTCCATGTAGCTCTCGTACTATTCTATACTGGAAATGAATGGCTTCTGTCATTTGTTGGAGATGAA